>VYZP01004251.1:0-128017 GCA_013400635.1 Hypocryptadius cinnamomeus | reverse complement strand
TTTCTAAGATAAAATTTATTTGTTGTTTTTAGTGTTCAGTTCCAGCATCTAAAACATTTGATCATAATTGTATGCTGCACTCAATTTGCAACCCCAAATTTCAACAGATTTCAACATGGTCAGTGTATCTTTTTTGCTGAGTCTTTCTCTAGGCTATGTATTTTGAGATACTTTGAGCTGATTGGCAATTCTAGAACCTTCTCATGGCTTCTACAATCACAGACAAGCACATTTTTCACCTGCAATGAGACCATGGTGCTGTCCTGGTGACAATACAGTGACTCCCACAGCATCAAGCACAGCATAGAGATCATGTAGACAGAAAGCTGGTCAGCTATGGGAAAGGCGGTTTATTGTGATAGATGGATTGGACCATCCTCCAAGTGCCCATAGGATCTGGCAGGAGCCAAATATCCCTGCAGTTTGCCAGGATTTTAAGGGAATTGAGCCACCTGGCTTTCCACAGCTCATTAATAAGCAGGAGCTTTGAAGTCAGTTAACAGATTTACTGCTGGGAGAGAAAAGAAACCAAAGGTGTTTTTTGACTTCTTCCTTGTCGGTGGTGCCTGGTGCAGCCTCTGCTGTTCTCACTGGGGCTGCCCCTGCCCATGCAGAGCTCTGTCCATCCCATACACCTGTACCTAAGGTGGACAACGATGGTACCAGTGTTATCATCTAATAAAAGCATGATTCTTCTTTCTGTTACTGATTCTTAATAAGGAAGAAACAAAAATGAGAATATTTTCTGTTTCAGAATTCCCCAAAAATTATTGGAACACCTTTCAAATCTTTTTTGATAGTTTACCTTGAAAGGGTAAGTTGGTTAAGTCAGCAATTTCACAGAAACAGTTGTTGTTTTAAGGAATTCTTATTTTGTAGTAAGTAAAAATTCTCAGTATGTTTCTGTTCAGTTCTAGTACTGGCATGTCTGAGGCAACTGAATGACTCTTAGAGCAGGAGTTTCTGCAATCCTATACCATTCCCATTCCATCTCTGCAGTACAGCTGAGGAGAGCCTCCCAATAGAATGGTTTGAACCAATGAATAGCTGACCAGTTTTTCCAAACCATCCATACCTTCCAAATGTCTCTCTCCTCTGGCTGCATCTGTGAGTGCACTTTGAGCAGGAATGCCAGCACAGCTGTATTTCAGTAAAGGGCAGCACTGAAGGTACCAGCATGGGAGGGACCTTCACTGTAAGGAAACTGACAACTTTTTAACCCTAAAATGTCATTGACTTATCTTCTGAGTAGAGCTAAATCAGTACTTCATGGATGCTACTGTTATGAAGTTCCCTTGTGGCAATTATTATTCAATATGTCAAAACATCATGATTTCACTGCGTTAAAAATATCATGAGCACCACACTCACTGCTGACATGACTTCCAGCCATGGAGCCTTGTAAAAACAGTGCAAATAAGGTGTAGCTTACCAGGACTGGTTTCTGTACGTGTTTCTTACTTAGAACTTAGACATATCAGCTTTATTCCATTTTATTCAGTCATCTCTCTAAACACAGTGGAGAAAGCTACCCCAGGAATGTACTGGGGAAGATGAATGAGGTGAACTTGTATTTTGTCTGGGTGTTCAGTGACAGACTGTTGCTTCTCGGTTGCTGGGTTACTGATGGTGCTGTCATTTTCTCCCGAGTGTTTACAAAGATGTAAAGAAATATGTTTTCAATTTCTAGCTCTTCTTTGACTTCTCTCCTGTCTTGTTAAAAGCCCAGAACTCTTCTAAATTATGCATTTCAAGCAAATTAAAGACAGTCATTCTCACACTGCCACACTAACTAACACAGTGCCCCTCATGCACAGCCAGATGCTTACACAAGACTAAGTCATCACATAGAAGACACTGCTCAAATTACTCATTCAACTGGCCACTTGCACAAAGTGAATTAAGCAAAAGGCACCTCTGGCAAAGTGCATTTAGCCATATTGGAGAATGATTTCTATTTATAAAGAGGCTCCCATTGGAATGAACTCCTAAGGCCTACAAGAGAAATCTCATCTTGGTATATACATCTGCCTAAATCTGAATTAAACTAAATTTTAGTCTAACTGGCCATTGCTGCTGAATGTTTCATGTGTTCACAAGCTCACAAAAGTGTGTGATCTGATTCCTTTGGTTTTCTAGAAATAAGTGAGCAAACGGGACACTTGTGTCATTTTCTCCCCATGTAGTTAACATGACAATGTGGGTCAGTAAATTCACCTGCATTTGGATACTACTTAGGAAATGCTCATAACTGGAGCAGAAGTGGTGCAATGTAAATTCTGGAGCAGTCTGGGCAATGGGCAATGTCAGTCTAACCACTGCAGGAGCCCAGTAAGCTGTGAGCAACTGGGAGGTTTCAGGCAGCACTGCCCTACCTTGGGGCAGTCCACATTTATAACTAAAAAAGGGATTTTTTAGTTCAGAAGTGTCATCTTACACTTAACACTCCTTCAGTATCAGCAATACAGAATAGGGATTCTCCCTGGAAATAAGACATTTGTCTACAACTAATTCATAAGATGTTCATGCAAAATCTGCAATTTATTTTTTTTTCCTGAAGTTGGAAAAAATACCAATTGTTACATAATAATCATTCAGATTCTTCAAAATATTTTGTGACACAAGGGACTGGTTTCAATTGGAAGAAAATTTAACCAGAACAATCCCTACCAGCTTTACCAGTGACCCCTTATGCCAAGTGAAATTCTTTATATTTATAAACCAAATACTCTGTGATCGGTATTTGCAAGTAGCTGCTTCACTGAATGGGGACAACTTTAACCCGAAAGCTGTGGCTGTGCTCACAGATTATTTGTGGCAATGTGACACTGGTATTGTCCACCACAGTATTCCATACAACCAGCTGCATTGTGCCCCTGCCAAGTTATGTATTTATTTTTAAAAGCAGAGAGTATGAATATCACAAAGACTCAAAAAAACTGTTTGTGCCACAGCTTCTAGCATGAATAATCAGACCTGATTAGCAATGGTGATATTGTAAAAAACCTGTAGTATTCCCAACCTATCTTATTTTCTGCTGAAGCGAGGAAATGCAATGCCAGCCTGTTCCCTAACCTTCTGAAACTTTGAGAGGTTATGGTGGATGAAGTGTTTGTGGTTTGCTCTCTGTCTTCCTGCTACCAGCCCAAAAGGAGGAGTTTGAAATATGCTGGAGCTCACCACACACAAGTTTGGTGTCTGATGGGCAGAAAATGAGACAGGGAAAAAAAAAAATTTAAACTTCTTTTTATGCTGGAGTGTTTTTGACTGTAATTCCCTTAAGAGCTCTAGGTATAGAAATGTGCTGGGGGACACATGGAGAAGAAAATAACTGGAAGGAAGCTGCACCAAAACCAGTTTATAGCTAGAGAAAGTAATATTTGTATCCCAGCCACCAACAGTGAGCCTTTGGAAATGTCTGAGGCATTGGTTTCTGGTCACATTCCCAGTAGCTGACAAATATTGATCATTACCTTGTCTCTTTGCTACCATGACCTATATCTCAGCAATTGAAGATATTACAGTTAACTGTTTACTGCATTTTTCAAGTGAAAATGCTTTTTGGCACCCCTCTCTGACTGTGAACTTTGGAGTTAGTTTAGTGTGAATCACATGGCAATAATGTTATTGATCACTGTAATTATTCTGCACTCTGTCCAGTTAAGATGGTGTTACATCTGATTTATGCACTTCATTCAGGAACCAAGCAATGGGCATGTCAGCAGGTATTAAATACAAATAAGAACTCAACGTAAAACCAATCATAGTCCCATGTATGAATGGGGCAAAAGCCTCAAAGCTGAGTGGTTTGATTTCTGCATTTTCTCTAGCATACACTGTGCCTTCACCTAGTTTGATTAATCTTGTCAAGAAGCTGCCAGAGCTATGGGAGACTCAGGGTCAGAGGAAGGGCTGTGAGGAGGCTGCAGCAATAATGAGCTTGTTCACTGCTTCAGAGCCAAGAGCCTGCCATGGGCATCCCTTGAGCTCAGCCACTTCCCTCCTCCTCTTCAGCCATGGGAGAGTGGAACCTGCTCTGCAGAGTGGCCTGAGGTTTCATTCCTTTCTGTACCATGAAGTCAATGATTCAGTTCTTGAGGACAGGGAAAATGAACAAACTCCACAGGCACAGAATGGAATCTATTAGGAAATGAGTGGTTACAGGCATCAGGAAAAGCACAAATGAGAAAGGCAATGCAGTAACAAAACAGGAGAGGGTGAGGGGAGGCCAGGAAAGTAGAATGAGATTTTGCTGTAAAAGCCACCTTCAGACACACATACAAAAGAAATGAGAACAAGACAGACAAAAGAAGTCTGGGAAGTCAAAGGGGAAAAAAGAGAAAATTCAGAGCAAAATATAATAATAGCTGAGCATTTTCAGATACTCAGGAGGAAAAGATATACCCTGAGCTAACTAAAATTGAAAATAACAGCTATGAAAACAGGAGAGAGCTGAGTGATTAGAGAATATCAGTATAAAATTGCTCCTCTCCCATCCATAACTACACTGACACAAGAAGCATATTTGCCTCTTTGTTCTTGAGTCTAATATTCTTAATCATAAGACTATCTCATCCAGCATTGTGAATCCATACTCATGTTCCTACAAGCTTCACCAAGAGAAGCTGCAGGTGCTGTTTCTGAAAAATGACACATATGAAGAAGACTGTAGGATTTCAACAACATGACTATGGCAGTAAAGTAATTCCTTTCAGTTTTTTCCTGGATAATAAGACTGTTGTCCATTCAGAACTCACTGTTGGACTGACACTCCACCCTCTGCCCTATGTATTTGCTCTTTTTTCCCTGTAGGTTGTCCCACTGCAATTGAACTGACCCTCACAGAGGTTTTGTGTTTGTGCATTACACCTTTATAACTTCAGTATTTTGTGTCTTTGTAGGTGTTACGATGCCACTGTCATTGTCTTTATTTACATTCTTTACCCCTTCCTTCAGATTTTCATTAAATGTTGTATTTTAAAGGATATCCTTATTCACACCCAGCCCATACGAGGGTTTGTTCTGCAGAGGGTGGTGCATCAAAACCAGAGTGCCATGTCCATAAGCCAGTGTCCTGTTTGTGCACATACTGACACTCCTGATGAGTGTGGTCCCTGCAGCTGAACAGCCACTCTCTGCCCACACTAAATGTGTGACAGGAGGCTGCAGGAGCCCCAGTGGTGCTGATATGCAAAACAGTCTCTGAGAGGTTTGTGCTTATCCCATACTCCTGGGGTTATTCCCAGAAACAGCAAAATAGGTTATGCCCAAAAACTTATAAACTTGAATCCTTTTGTTTTTATTTGCTGTCACAAATATCCATGGCCTTATTCTCCACATAGTTGAAAAATGGTATTTCTGCTGTTAACAAATTAATGGCATTCTGCTGCAATATTTTCCAGTCTAGCACAAGTCCTAAACTGAAAAGTATTCCTCTCATCTAATCTTAATTTTTCTGCCTTGCAATTTAAGTGATTTTGTATTTTTGCAAGAATGCTTGCAATCCAACTTCTTTGTCATTCATTATTTTAAATGCTTTTTTACCACTTTTCAAATATTTGTCTCTTTTCTGAAATAATAATTTCACTACTTTCAATCTTTCCAATCTTTGATCATTACTGCTGCCTTTTCTCAACACTTGTGGCCTTGCAATGCAACTTCTGGGATAAGGTTCTACCCTCAGTAATCCACAGAGCTGTGTTGTCCTGTATATCATGCTGTTGTAAGTCATCCCTGTATATCTTTGTCCCTTAAGATCTGCAGACTTTTTTGTTTTCTCATCAGTGACGCACAAGTCATGTGAGTAGTTGTCTTGTCCCTAAATGTGATAGCTCTGAGACAATACATATTTTTCATGGCAATTTATGCTAGTCAGTGATCTGTTCTGTCTCTGCACCATATCACAAAAACATTCTTGTAACACAGACAACCTACCCATCTAATCACAATCACAGAAAAGATGTGAAATGATTGGGATGGCATTTCATTCAGCAAAAAAAGATGTTTCTGTTAATGGAAGTGACAGTCTACAGCATAAATGCATGTCACCAAACATACTGACTGATGCCTCTCTCTGGCCTAGCAAGTCACTGTAGGACTCAGTCCCATCATGTTGGGATTCTCCATGGTGCCACTGAGTGCAGGAGTCTCTCAGCACACTGAGCTCTGATGTTTCATGTTTCATATTCACTTCCTGCACAATTAACCTCTCGCTCTGCTGCTGTGTCCCATGGTAAAGGTTGTGTGTTCCTTCACACACAGATAGGCTCAGTGGCTCTCTGAGGACAGGCTTTCCTGCCCTGTGCAGGAGATGCGGTTACACTGTCAGAGCAGAGGCTCTGCGCTCCCTCTGGCCCATGGTGCTGGGGCTGTGCTGGCAGGTGAAGGACACCCAGCCCTGCTGTCAGTGCACCAGCAGGGAGCACAGTGCTGCCTGACACCAAAGGAGGGACAGCATGGCAGCTCTTGGCACCTTGATCTCATCTGAGACGCCCATGGACAAGGTTACTGTGGGTGCAGTCTTCATGAGGAAGAATTATGGTAGGGAGATTCATGAGTTGATGTTCAGAGACAATGCCTTACATCTGGACGTGGGAAAGAAGGTCGAGGAGCCAGGTCATAAAATCCATGATGCTCTGCCTTTGGTGCTTATCTCAGAAGGATTTTTTTATTTTCCTCTGGCAGGAGAGATGGACTGCAGAGATGTATCAGTGAGCTGTGTAGTGACAGCACTGCTGTTGCTCAAACAATGCCCTATGTCTGTTTCTAAATGGCAAAATTCCCAAGTTTCCTTCCAGTGCTGTGGAGTTCTCTGCTGCTGTCAGATGAAGGCACTCAACACGACACTCAAAACTAGATGGACTCTTCATTTGAACTACTTTTATCTGAAGTGAAGATGAGGACAGCACTAATTTTACAATATAAATCCTCCCACCTCCACTCCTTTAATTTTCTATCTACATCCTTCAGAAACTTACCTATGTGAAAGTCAGAGATTGTATTTCTTTTAATGATGATATAAGGGGTGGGTGAATGGGTGGGAGTGGAGTTGAAACATAAAAGAAGGAAAATCAATAGCAGTGTGGCCAAAGAGATGTGAGGCTCCACTGCTGTGTCCAGACAGGGAAGAACACTCAGTGTTTCTGTAAAAGGGCCTTTTTCTTACTAAATGTGCTGCAATCCCTTTATGTTTAAATCTATGGGAATTATATATATGTATGTAAGAATCTTATGCCTGTGAGCTCTTCTGAACTCTTTGTGACAGGTTACAAATGGGGAAAGAGGCAACTGCATCTCTGTGTATCAGTTCAAATCAAGACATCTAGACTGAAGCTTCCCACTGTCTTCTAGATGAAGGCTGTGATGCTATGAGGTGCTGAATTCTCTGTGGTCACAGGGATTTAGGTGGGGCCTTCATGATGTTTCAGGTTGGGGCTCCTTGTTTCTGGTTAGGCTCCAAGTGTGTAGGAGCAGAGTTCTGTGAAATCAGTTGGCTGTTTTACTGCCATCCAAGGAGGGTGGGAGTGGAATATCACTGGCCTTGTGACTAAACTGGCTGGAAGCCTCTCTCTTCTGCTCTTCATTTCCCCTGGGTTCCATACTGTACCAACAAGCTCCCATCCTTGTAATATTTTCTGGGCTCTTGCTTTACAAAAGAGCTGCAGTCTGAGGTTGGTTTTCCATGTAGACTTTTATTATGTGGCACCGGATCTCCTTTTATGAAGGTTATTTTTACGTCCTCTGGAGGTTTGCTTTTCCATCATAATTACTCACAACCTGACAGAATTATAATCCTCTGATAGGATTTGTGACATTGTAATCTTCTCTACCACTACCTATTGTAGCTTCACAAACAGAGGATTATAACCTCTAAGGAGACAATAAGCAGATGAACTCTGGAGATATCAGGACCCTGCTTTCATATCAATTTCCAGTGCTTGGGTTGTGGGAGGGCAGGGAGCAGTGCTGTGTTCTCACTCCTGCCCACATTTCTGGTTTTCTTCATCTTCTATTGCCTCAAGTAGCAGAGTTGAGAAATTAATTAAACCCACCAGTCATACACACTTTGAGCATTGCAAATATCCTTAGCGATGCAAATTAAGAAAAGATAAATTCAGCAAATTTGACTTACACAACAGAATTTTTTTTTGCCCAGAAGAATGTTATTTATATTTTCCCATAAGGTAACAGTTGTTTTACAAATCAAACACTCCTGTACCTTTCCCCAGAAATACAGAGTCTGCTAAGATGTACCAGCCAGCTCAGATCTGCTGCTTTGGCTGCTTTGTATTTCAATGAAATTACTTTATTTCCAGCAATTAATATACTTTAACACAAGGGGAATGTGCCTGTCATTATAGCGTTATTCTAAATATTTGTATGCCTTGTTTATTGTTTTCTTTAACTGTAATGGTTTGAATACATTAAAAATTTCCTTGCTTCAGGCATCCCATTAATTTGTCTGTTACCTATCTGTATGCCATGTAGTAACAGTTTAGAAGGAAAAGACCAGACAATATAAAATTACAGAAGCCAACTTTGTGCCTTTGTTATTCACTGTTTTGTCTAAGCAGTAAGTTAGCAGTCCCTTGCCTGTAGCTTTTGGGTAACAAATTCCCTGCAGGATTCTCACAACATTCAAAGGAAAAGCAATTAAGAGTAAGATATAAGACTTAAAATAGGGAGGAAGTTTGTTGTTTCTATTCCAGCCAGCAAAGGTGGAGGACAATTTCTCTAGTGAATCATCTGGTTAATGGGACACTTAAGAAATATTTTGCTTCAATATTTATCTCACCTGAAGCACATCCCAGTGGTGTCTTCTGTCCTGACATACCTGTCCCAGTAATGGAGATGAGTGTGCTTTTTGCTTTCTGGCATAATCTAATTTATTCTTTTAGAGTCTCTCTAAAGAGGAAATTCTATCAGTGAAGCTGTAACATCCAGGTATGGCTCTCTCCTTTCCCAAACCCCATGTGCAGGCTTGTTAATGTCAGGTTGTTAGTCTCTTAAGCAATCAAAAGCTCAGAGAAAAAAGACAGACAGTCAGGGAAGAGTTAGAGTTCTGTTCTCAGATAAATAATTTTTTATCTCTTAAAACAGCATAAAATTTATTGCTTATGAAGTAGGTTGTATGTTCTGTTGCACAGACTCATTGGAAATCCAAATGACTGGCTTTTCAAAGGATCATGACTACTCCTTGTGCTGCAGCACTTTATGTATTTTGAAGTCTCAGCACCACAGAATGAGTGTTTTAATTTTTCTCACATAGAATGATTAGAGGTTTCAGAAATCCAGCCTTTCTGAACACATCTTTCTTGAGGTTTGGCATTTCACGTCTTCTCATATGTCTCGTATCTTGCAGGATGTCTACTTAATTATGCCCACTAATATACAATTTCTTCTCTGGCATCAGCAGAGTTTTGTTGATCCATTTTTGCCTTCAATCCCCTAAAGCCCAAAAATCTTTTTATGTCAGACTGCTCTTCACAATGATTGTTTTTAAACTCATTTAATAGGAATGCACCTTGTGTTTCACTGCATGTTTCAGCTTTTACAACCTTTTGAATTCCAATTCTGTCCATCAAAATCTTTGAAACACCTTCCAGCTTGATGTTGTTCACAAATTTAATAAGTATATGTACACAGTCCCATTGTCCTCCTCATTACTGAAAATATTACTACAGAACTCCATTCACTGCATCCCTCCACTAAAAAATAGGATCATTTAGAATTATTCTCTGAAAGCAGTTTTCAGATAATTTTGCACCAACCTTTTAGAAACAGCTTCTGAAAGCCTACTAAAAATCAGGAATTTTTTATATCTACAGCATTCCCCCATCCAAAGGGCCTGTTACACTGACATGAAAGGGAATTGCTCAGGTTAAGCTCCATTTATTCCTGAGAAATCTGCATTAGTGGTTATTCATGACCATGTCCATTTCTATTCCTTTCTCCCTTCCTTTTCCTTGTCCCTTAATTCATGAATTAAATGAATACTAAATTATTTTAATTGTGTTCTGTTCTAAGGCTTTACAGCACACCTTGTTTTTGAGTGTTTTATAGCATTTCATCCATTGGATGAATTCTCACAGGTAATGACACATGGTGGGCCCAAGTCCTTTTCCCCAGTGTGCAGATGAATCCTTCTGGGCCATCAAATAGAAACAGAGTATAATTTTTCCAACAGCTCTTCAAACCTGCCCCTCTTTTCCTCAGGTGTGATCCCTCCTCTGTTTTCTGATGTTGTTTTTTGTTAGTTTCTTGAAATGGTTGGGTTTTTTTTTTTCAGTGAATAGTGATGTCCTCCCTTCCAGAAGGGACAATTTGATTATTTGAATCTTTAGATGTTAACTTCTAAAAACTAAAAATAAATATTTTTTTTAAGTGGTATTTTAGAGCCCTATGTATGGTTGTCTTTTAGTCATTGCCAAACCTTATCTAAGCAGGCATTTATATGACCTACAATAATTTGGATTGGCCCTTTATGTAGAATAATATCCTGACATTTAGCTGCTTAGTTATGGTGTGTTCCACGTTGTTATTGCAATGATTTCTAGAGTTGAATTATTTTCTATTTACATAATGTTGTTTTATTCAAATATATGCGCAAGAGTTTCAGGGGAAAATAATTAGGCAAGACAGCATCAGACAAATAACTCTTTTTGAGAAAGAAAATGAAGTTCTTGGTGAGGGAGTCTCTCTGAGACTTAGCCCATCTCATTTGCTTGTGGCCACTGAGGTGAATCTTCAGATCTAACACTGCAAGCAAAGCAGAGTGGGCCCGTGCTGTGTGGGTATGTGCTGAGCTGATCCGTGCCCAGCTCCTGTTTTTTAAGGTGAATCCTGTCCAGTCCCATGGCTGTGGTTATCAAGGTCCCTTGAGCAGTGCCTGACTCCCACCTGGTGCTCCCTGAGCCTGGCTCTGCCCCAGGAGCAGCCCCAGCCCTGCAGGGCAGGAGGCTCCTGCTGCCCCAGGTGCTGCTGGGGGTGCAGGTGCTCAGCCCAGAGCTCTGCTGGGAGCTCACCACACACCCCATCCCTGCTCTACCTCTCATTTACCCACAAATGTTTCCTGGTGCAGCCACTGATGACATTGCAGCAAGAGATAAAGTAACTCTGTTTCATGTTTAGGCACTAGAGACGAGAAGTAATAGGAAATGAAGAAACGGATTTTATAATAACATTCCTTTTTGTACCTAAAATTGTGGATTTCAGAACGTGTCCTGAGGAACAGGGGACAAATATCTTTCCCTTTCCTCCCTTGGAATTACCACCCAGGCATTTACTAGGGGAGGGGACTCACTTTATATTTTTTATTTGAGTTTATATTGCAATTTTTAAAGGAAATTAATATCATGTTAAAAACTACCATTTAATTTTAATATTACGAACAATCTTAAGAATCATTCCAAAGTGTGACTTCAGCCTTCAGATTATTTGATTTTCTCTATTGATTTTCTCTATTGATCACATATCCTTTTGAAGGAAGTGCCTAGTAGATAGGAGACTGGAAGAAAAGGAGGACAGAAAATCTTGCCATAATTAGGACATAGGCAATCCTGTATCAACAGGAACTTTCTATTCCCATTTAACATTTCAATAATGATCCCATTTTATTTTGAACCTTCAGACTTAAAAGACAACTGTGAGAGCTTCTGCCTCTCCCCCTGTGTTATTTTAGGAACCTCTTATGTGTAATTTCTGTGATCAGTAACATCCCTGCACGTACCCTGATGTGCAGCATAAAGATGGCCTAGTTCTATTTTTGCATTTTAATGGCCTTTTGCAGAGTGACACCTCTACTCTTAAAGAACAATGACGAATATATGTCTCAATAAATGAGAAAATCTTGCTGCTTTGGAGAAGCAAATTTCAGCAGAAGACTTTTAAAAGTCTTCCCTCACCTGAACACACATCAAACCTGTCCACCCAATTGCAATCTTTTTGCCAAAATGCAAATATTTTCTTCTAAGCAGTCTTTATTGAAAAGCATTATCAAAATAACTGCAGCAGGCCAGGCACAGGTCCCTGTTCCACTGGGAATGAGGCTTAAGGGGCTGCATGATCATGGGCGCGTTGCACAGGCAAGAAAAACACTGAGCTGACAGGGGGAGGAGGCTGGAAAAGCCTTCACCTGTCCAGTGATGGAATCAGGATGGATTAGTCCTGCTAGGCTGAGCAGGTGAGCCTGAGGGCACTGTCCTGCTGGGAGGTGCCACAGGTGTCCTCGTGAGCTCTGCAGGCAGAGTGCTGCACGGGCCGCAGCCAGGACACTGCTGCTGGCTCAGGGTTCCAGGGGTGTGCTCCAGCCTTGTGCTCCCTCCTCTCTGATGCTGCCGTGCCAGAGGGAGCCCTGACACTCACAGCTCCTCCTGTCAGGGAGTTGTATTGGTCTGAGGCTTCTCTCAGAGCCTTTTCTTTTTGTTTTGCTTCTGTTCTTCACTAGCCTAAGTTAGACCTTTTCCTGTGTCTTCCTCCTCCCTATGATGTGTGCTGGGAATGACTGCTTGGCTCTGGGGCATCTTCAGCCACATCTTCCCTTGAGTTTATGGCTATCTGTGCTACATTGCCCTCAAAAACACCTGCATAAGGTGTCTGTGCTGTCTCAGGGAGGCAGCAATAGGATTCAGATCTCTAGAAAAGCATCTCCAACCTCACATTTTGCCTTCCACTTTGGTGTGTGCCTTCCACTTTGGTGTGTGGCAAAGAAAGTTGCCTCCATAAACTCCTTGTTGGACAGTTTCTTTTCTTTTTATTGGAATTAAAAAGTATCCATTCCTGAAGTCTCTCTGCTAGTAGGTTATTGCTTTTATGGCCTCTATTTTCTTGCTATTCTCTTCGTTCTTTTCTCTACTTCAATACAAACTCATATATTTTATGGTTTGTAAACTGACGCAAAAGTATAAAAATGCAGATCTGATATTTTGAAAACTATATTATTTAGTGTGAAGTTTTGATCAGTGCTCAGGCTTTACTTTGCACTTGGTGGAACTGCCACTTCTTGAGAATGGCAGAATCAGAGAAATTTAGAACACTTCTGAAGCTGTGTCTGAACGCGTTATGAACACCTACTTTAATGGAGTTAGGCCAATATTTATAAACTGAATTTCAGTAGTTCAGCACATCTTCAGTAGTGGTACCTCAGCGCTGCTCAATTTACAAATGTGCTGCTGCTGAATTGAATTCACAGTACCTTTTCCCTCCTCAGCACAGTGCACTGCCTGTGTTTATTTGCATTTTTCATGACCAGTGTGCCCCATCTCACACAGAAACCCCGTACCCCAATGAGCACATCTCACTCCATCCATCTCCTTGACCTTCCTGACAAGACCAACTTAATCAGTTTCTCTTTCAGAGCTGTATTTTATGACGTCACTGAGACCAACAACCATTTTCACAAAAGCCACTGAATAAAAATGAGTTGTTAAATTAACTCTCAGTCCTTGTAAATTAATATGAGTTGGTTTCGCACTGAAGCCTTGAAGGTGGGGTGGTTGTTATCCCATGACATTTCCCTCAGGTCTGTCTTTTATTAAGCCACAGGAATTTTATTTCCAGTCTGGAATATAACCAGACTGGTGTCTGTATTCATGCAGTATTATCAATGTACCGAGGACTGACTTCACTGTCTTGGGGATTTTTCTTCTTTTATTTAGCTCCAATCCAAATAATAAGCTGTTGTCTTACAGTGCTTTACTTCTCAGCAGGATAAGTTGGATGGGTTTACAGAATGTAAGGAACATTTCAAAACTGGACCTTTTCCCTCCTGATGAATTGATACTCAAACAGAAATGCTGGGTGTTGGGTTTCAATCATTTGTTACAGTGCCACTACATCAAATTTAAGTTCCTCTAAGAACCATGATTAGCTGCTACAAAATGATGAATGGGGGACTGCTAATGATGCTAATTAGCACTGCTTTTGAACCCAAGTGCATCTTGGCAGGAGAACAACACCCGGGACAGATTTTGAGTGTCTGCCCAATGGTACCTGCCTGAAGTAAAATGTGTCAGAAGTCAGGCTGAATAGGGGACAGTTTATAGCCCTTTATAATACAATCTCTTCTGTCATGTATTTTTCCTTATTAACTGGACTGTTGTCACCCACTGGTCTTTCACAGTGCAGTTCTTCATCCCAAAAAATAAGTACAGGCCCAGAAGGAAAAGTAAAATTGATGCTTCTATTCTCAGCCATTTCTAGTTATAACCCATTACTCTGCATACATTATTTTTAATGGATTGCAGAATGCCTCTTTAGCTTTCTCAGAATGTCTTCCAAGAACAAGGCTTTGTGGCCTCCTGCCAGGCACACACACGTATGATTTGTATGCTGTCCTTTTCTTTTATTGTTGGGAGCAAAACTGTCTTGGCAGCAACTTTGCTTCTCTGCCTTCAATCTTGTTTTGCTCTAGAACTCATAGAAGCCAAAGTCTCAACCTTCTCTGCCTTAGTACAGGCAGGTGCTCAGGGCCCTGTTTTCTGGGAACTTTCACTTATGACAGGTTAAATTACCAGTCTCTGAAAACTGAAATTCTGGGCACAACATCATCAACAGGGTCTAAGCGTGGGGTCAGGTTTTCATCCCTGGGACTGTTACCTGCCTGAAGGGCTTTTGCTGCTAGGCAAGAACCTTCCTGCTCAGCTGACTGAAGCAATGAACTCTTTCAATGTTACATAGATTATTGGGAACACTTTTCCATGCAGTCTTGTTTTTATTTATTTATTCCTGATGTGCTAAGAATTTGCCAGGCAGAAAAAGGCACAGTCTCTGCCCTAAGGGGAGCCTGCTGGAAGCTCTGATATTTGCATGCCTGTGAACTTCCTCTGTGACCAAAGGCAATGTCCTTGTATTAATGTATTAATTCTGTCAGAACTATTGCTTCTCACAGCATGGTACTGTAAATAATTTCTGTTTAAAACAATAGATCATTACTCAAACTTCCCACAGAAACTCAATATGCTGTATGTGGTTTTCCCTTTGTATTTATTATAATTTACCTCCAACGTTAATCAACGCTACCTCAGGAAAATTCTCTTTGTATTATATATTTACAGCCAGAAATACAGTGGTTAATAGTTCGTTTCCAGTACAATAACAGATAAATAGCAATCATTTTGTCTTCTCTTCTATATCTTAATTCTGGATTTTTAGCCCATGTTTTAATCTTCTACATGGCATGTCTATGCCCTATTAAACAGTCATGTTTCACCCAGGGGTGGTTCTTGCTGATGTGATCCCTTTGCTTGGTTGGTAGGGTAACCCGTCTCTCTTTCTCCATCTTTCCTAGGAGTAAACAAGTAGATGTTTAGTTAAACAGCAGTGGTGGACTCAGAGTCCAGTCCCTCAATTCCCAGCTCCACCACAGTGACTTTGTGTGCTCATGGCGAGGTCACCAAAAGACTTGCAGTGTTAATACACCAAGATTGGTCTTTGGAAACACTTCCTATGCTTCTGCCAGCAGGGATTTTTTTGCATTTTCAGTTAGAGAATTGTTATAACATAAAAAAAAAAAAAGTTTTTTTCATTTAAACTGATCTGTACAGACTTTCTGGGAGTTTGTGTTTGTTCATTGCACTGGCCTGGCAGAACAGATTCCTCTATGGTTGGGAAACTAAGGATTAGTATGAGGCAGCTTGGTAGGAATGGTTTCATTTTCAAAAGGAAAAAAATGGTTGAAATGTATATGGTGATATCCTACAGCCTTGTTTACCAAATAGCTGGAAACAAAAATCAAGTTAGACAAAACATTATAATCAAGGCAATAGCAATGATGGCTCCAAGAGAGATGGATCTGCTCTTCTATGACAGTACATCCAGTGTGGAGCCTTTCCACATCCAGTACATTCCACACAAAATGTGATATTGTAGCCAGAAACTCAGATGTCTGTATTAGAACTTATGATCTTAATGCACAGAAAGCACATGGACAAGTAACCTCAGCAGCAAGATCTTTTTGATTAAATTCTGTATCTGCCAGAATCACTTTATCCACAGAGAACCACTGATGTTTTGTTATCTCCTCTAGTGCTTACAGGAATTCACATCAAAAAACTCCAAATAAATGGAAAAAAACTTTGAAACAGAGTTTGTCTTTCATTAAACACCAGTCGTCCTTGCAGTTCAGAGTGAGGAACTGAGTATAAAAGGTAGAGAGCATTACACACACAGACACAGGATCAGGTGTCAGAACAACTTCTCTTCTGAACACTCTATCTGACTTTCATTAGGGTTAACAAATGCTCAGCAATCCTAATTTCTTTCAGAAAATTGTAGGAGGAAAAGGATTATTTACTTATATGCTGTACATATTTAATTGCTTGTTCTGGGTATTAATGATGCAATATTTTCAAGTTCCATGCAGAACATGGAAATTGGAAGTGTGTTCAGCTTCTCTCCGTGTTTTTATTAGATCTTGTTTAAATGTTTGCAACTCAGATGTGTTTCCAAGCATAGAAGAATTCTGTGGTTCGCCTGCTATCAGCATAAGCTGGAGAAAGCTGTACCACTCTGAGACTATTGTCCCACAGATAAAGACTGTCAGAATTCCTCCTTGTCTGTCAACAGTTATTGCATTGATTGAAATAGATTGTCAGATCTTTCTCTCTTCAGATTGGAGACAGACCCAGAAGGCAGATAAATATGTGCTTAACTGCCAATTATGAATCTGTTTGGCCTTGGCAGGGCTAAAAAAATGTAATAAGACTTTCCTGTCTCTCTGTTTGAAATTCAATAAGAAAAGAAGAAAGATTTTTCTATTATGTTTTGGGGTTTTGTTTTCTTATGGGTGGATGAGCACCCTTTGCTTAGCTATTTCTTTTCACAAAATAATAGAGGCTAAAAGGGCATTTCTGTAATTTATTATACATGCATCAGTCCACTTGACTAGAGATTGGTGAAAGAACCTGACCTTTATCATGATAAAGGGAATATAAGTGAGGAACAATTTTGATGTTGTAGGCACTCTGTCTTGTAGGTGTACATGAGCATGTATTTGTTTTAGAATGATAACTGTTGTCACTTCCTGGCAAGGTTTCCTCATAGAATAATCCTTGTTCACATTGATACTTGGACTTCCTACTGTGCATTTAAAACAAAGATTGAGAGATTTGCTCAGCCAAAGACAGTTCTGCTTAAACGTGCCCAGGTGAGGGCAACAAAGCTGCCAAAGGGGTGTGGGGTGTCCTGTGACATGCAGATAAGGACTTGGGAGGGGAATGCTGTGGAGAAGGCTGAGGGAGGATCACGAGGAGGGGACATATGGAGAGGGAGGTACTGATCCTTCCTCCCTGGTATCCAGTGACAGGATGTGTGGGAATGGCTCAGCGCTGCACCAGGGGGGTTTAGGCAGGTCATTAGGAAGGATTTCTTTACCAACAGGGTGGTCAGACACTGGAACAAGCTCCTTAGAGGGGCAGTCAATGCCCCAGGGCTGTCAGTGTTTAAGAGAATGTGGACAAAGCCTTTAACCTCCTTTAACTTGGTCAGGCAGTGCAGTGATCACTGCACTTCCAACTGGAACAGTCTATTCTGTTCTATTATTTTATGCCAGAAGTTGAGAAAGAGACAATGAATTGAACAATTAAATTCTGGTTTTTCAGAACTATTTTTCTTCTGTACGTAAATGACACGTTCTGTGCTTCAGGGTATTAAAATCAGCGGCTTTTCTGGGGAGAGAAGGTGCAAACAGGAGCTGTGGTTTGGAATGAGTGAGCTATTCTGCCAGCAGCAGGTTGCTGACTTTCTTTTCATTTTGTACCAGTTTGCTTGGGGAACCACATTGCTCAGCCTCTGATGTCATATTGTGTGTGAAACAATAACACAAACAATGTAAAAGGAGGGGAAAAAGCACTGCTTTGCATTTTAAATCTGAACCTGTAAAATCCCAGCTCAGTGCAGGAGCACGTTTAAGTGAGAAGTCTCTGCACTCAGCTATCTCAGCAGGACAGCTGTGTCTGGAACAGCCCAGCTCTGGTGCTTCCAAAGGCAAACCAGCCTGTTCCCAGCTGCAACAGGTACTCCACATAGTCACCTTGTGCCTTTAGACACATCACTCATGTGGACTCCCAGACCAGTTGAGGACAAGGCTCAAGAGCAGGCTTCAACCTGTATTATTTTATTTTTCATATGGGGCCCATCTGATAAAAGTGCTTGAGCACAACGTATTAAACATCTAAAGCCATCCCACACAATGCTACTCTGCAGGTACCGTAGTCTTTTTCTGCCTAAAGACCACATATCCTCAGTCTAGTCCCTGATGGTGGATCATTTTCGTTGTGTGGGGGGTTTGGAAAAAACCCCAGGTTCCAGCAATATGGTTACAGGAACTGCTGTTTTCAGGATTCAGCCCTTTGCAGTTCAACCTTCAACCACGCAAGCTGATTATGCAGGGAAATAGCCAAGATTTGCATGAGACACAGGAAAACATGTTATAAAATTTTAATATATCCTCCTCCAAATAGCTTTCGTTCATGCCTATTTTTAGGGGGAATTCAAACTAAGCATTATCAGAGCCAATATCAACAGCACAGAACAATATATCTGCACACAGCCATAAGAAACAGCACCTGTTAATAACCTAAACCATTCTATCATTCTTGTGTGCTATTGGTGTGATTGTTTCCAAGAACAGAATGGAGAGAGATGTGCTAAAGCTCTAAAGTTTGGGTAATTATTGTACGTCAGCAGCAGTTCTGTGTGAGCCAGGACAGCCACCCCCTCCTACGCTTGGAGCTGTGTAAGACTAAATGGGCATAAATGTGTTGATATATTGTAGCCAGCGACTGTATATGTGTCTGCTTCACAGGAAATCTCTATTTTTACAGTAGAATGTTATAATCATTGAAAGAGTTAAAAAAAAAAAAAAGAGAAAAAAAGAAAAAGAAAAGAAACCTTGTAGAATTAAAAATACACAGCCTGGAAAAGAATTAAGGTAAAACAACTGGTTGTTTGGGAAGGTCAGCCACCCTCTCAAGAAAAAGACAGCTAGATATGGGGTGTAATTTTTTTTTCTTGAAAGCACCAAAGCTAGAAGAGTTATTAAAATATAATAATTCAAATAAAATACAAAGAACTATAATTATGTTTCATTAAATTAAGAATTCACTTTTATTCCCCAAAATACTTGAAGCTAAAGGAGTCTGTGCAGAGACCTGGAGCCCTGTGGTAAAACTCATGGCTTAAACCTAATGAGTCTCGAATGAATAGTTCTGATTTCAAAACAAAGTACAACTAGAACAGCCTCTTGAATGTCAACTAACTCCAAGTATCATAATCGTCATGTAAGAAAAAATATTGAGTCTTAATTCTAGCTATGTAAAATTATATCAAATTCAGTTGTGACTTCATTTTTTCCTGTGGTGGTACTGGTAAGAGGAAAAATAAGCAGAAATAAATGTCTGTGGGCAATTAAATTATAATTGTTGCTGGCATTAATGACATCTATTATTCATGTGTTCTTTCCCTACTCCTAAATAGCAGAGAATTATGGGTATTTTTTTGTTTTTAAAGAAGAGTAAAATGAGGTCTAAAAACTTAAATATTGTAAATTTGTGCAAATATAATGTTTTTCTCTCATCCCAAGTCTTCAGAAATAGACTACTTCACAAGTCTCAAAGAATGCAGTTGTTTATCTCTTAGTTTTTAGTGTGGAATGCATTGGCTCTAATTCTGAACACATTAAAGCCTGTGGCAGCAGGCATGTGTCCCAACAATGGGCTGCTCTCAGAAGAGTGGGTTTGCAAAGTGGATTTCCTGATGGAGACAGGAGCCCAGCTTTTGTGGAATCTGTGATTTGGAGCCTCAGCTGAAGCTGGTCAGAAGTGCTTTGAGTGGAGAGTGCTGATGTAGACAGATCAAAGCAGCCCCCAGGGCAGTGTGGTTCTATCCAAAGGCTAATGACGAATGGCCATGGTTTGGAGGCTCTCTCCGGCTCTGGCAGCGGCTCAGCCGAGCACCTCTGTTCCCTGCCCAGGCTCAGAGCTGCTCCCAGCTCCCTCAGCCTCTGCCACACATCTGAGGAGCTGCTGGGGACATGGCTGCAGCTCCTGGCTGCTGTGCAGGGCGCCCATGTGGCACTGGGATTTTGGCTTTCCAGTCTGCAGCTCCTCAGGACTTGGCTGCCCTGCTCCACAGCTGTGTCCGTGAGATGCAGGACAGCCAGTGCTGGACTGGCCTTTTGCAGGGACTGCTAAAATACTTAGTTTTCATCCAAACCAGAAAATTCTGAAATTTCAAAACCCTTTCAAGCACAAGGCATAATCTGCTCCCCTTACATTATTGCTCTAGGTTGTACCTGTAGTAGTGTTTTCTTATCATAGTAAACACAAAATAAAAGGAAGCATATTCAGTTGTTAATGAGCAATAATATGTATTCAGGATTTCTCTGTGTTGAAACTACTATCTCCAAAACAAACCAAGGTGCAGAATATATTCTCCTGTAAAATGCATAAGCAGGAAAAAAAAAAATCATATCAACAAAGTTGCAAAATCTCTTGAAAATCTAGTTACACTAGAAAAGCATCCTTCAGCAACCGATGTTTTAATAGGAAATAACTCAGTATTCTGCTGACCTTTACAAGTTTAGCCTTTATATAGGAATGAACTGTTTGAAAAATATCTCTAATTCAGTTGTCACAAACAGGCACCAGAATGTGCTTGATCTGTTTCATGAGCAGAGGCTTCATTTTGATTTTTCACAAGCACCAAGTTTGATCTTATGCTGTCTCCCATAGTTCTCAGCTACCTGATCACATCTATTTCCTCACAAACAAAAAGCTGCTTGAAAAAACTGCGTATGTGACTGAGATGATGAGGATGATAATGGAAAGCAATCTCAGCAATTATTGCAGCTTGCACACAGAAGAGCAGATCCTGTCTCATTTCCAGGAATCCCACAGTGCCAAGCTGGTGGGTGAAGGAGGAAGGATCCAGAATGCTGCTCACATGCACGTTCCATAGATCCAGGAGGGAGAGGGATCCATGTGCTGATAGGCAGCAGCAGTGCAGTGCTGCTGCACAGCCAAGGTATGAGGCATAATGAGCAAACATTTATGACCCAGGGAGCTCAGTAACAACAGCAACCCAGACTCCAGCTGTAGCTGATCATTATGTAATGCCACTTGCTCACCCATTTGGACTCCTTTCGAATCAAATTGAGCTCCTGCTTCATAGCAGCTAGCAGGACAAAATATATTAAATTGTGACAGAGGAAGGAAACATGAGGAGTGACAGACTGTCTGATACTGTAAGCCCTCAGACCAGCCAGGCCTCCTCCAAGCCGAGAATGACAAGGATAAATATGAAAGGAACTAAATATTTCAAATCAAATTTTACTGAAAATGTGTGAAAGGACATGTAAGGACCCTGTTGTTATTAGAAACAATGTCATTAATTGTCATTAGTTATTAATGACAATAATCAGCAGAAAAAAATGTCATGAAGAGTATTCTAAACTAGCAACTGACTTTCTGTACAGAACTGAATTTCTAGAACTAATTTTCTAGTTCTATTTATTACCAGTTCTTTTCTAAAGAATGTTTATTATGTAGGTGAAAAAGTATAAAAACCCTGTTTCTGTATTTCCTTAAAGGCAAAGGTATAATTGGACCGTTAAATTTCATTACTTTTCTGGAGCTAATGTAGTGTTCCTTTTGTGGTGGCCACACTGCAGTGGTTGTTTACAGCTGGACTTGCACATCCTGTAGGCAGCTGCTCTGAAATGTGCTGTTCTCAAACCTGCTCCTCTGAAATCTGCTATTGTGAAACGTGCTGCTACACTCAGAGATGGGGCACGCTGGGGCAGAGGAGGGGCGCTGACTCCCCAATGCTGCACTCTGTAGGTAGATCAGCCAAAGCTCCTCTCCCTCCTGTTCCATAGCCTAAACATGCACCAAAGGTTGAGATTCTCTTTGTGAATGGAACAAACAGGTAGCATCTATGGCCAGTGGGATTTATTTATAGATTGTTTGAAAGTTCCCAGTAGATTCTGCCCTCACAGCAGCCCTGTTCAGACACGGGCCCACCTGCCCCAGGCAGGGTGGCTGTTTGGGTGGACGGAGCCTGTGAGCCCGGTCCTCACGCTCAGGGCAGACCGGGGGCTTGTGTTGCGTTTTGGCAGAACTGTGCACGCAGAGCCCGAGTTCTGGGAGCAGAGGAAGGGATTTCCAGGCTCCCCGAGCCCTGGGCTCCAGAGCTGTGGGTCCCCGTGTCCCACACGAGGCCAGCAGCGGCGGGAGCGCTGTCGGAGGCTCGCAGCGCTGGGGCTGGCGCAGAGCGCTGGCAGGGTGATTCACTCTGCCGGGGAAAGCTGTGCGCGGCTGCCGCGGCTGACAGGGAAGGGAGCCAGCTGGGCTCTTGCTGCAACTGCCGGGCACCAGAACATGAGCGTGAGAGCGATCTCCGTGGGGTCACAGGCACAGCAACAAGTATTCTGCCTGTTGCAGCGAGGCGGAGCTGCCTTCTGCCCGAATTCCTCCCTCCAGCTCTGTCTGAGAGGGATGGGGAGAGCAGCGGAGGCCAGAGCCCGCAGCCGCGCTGCCGCAGCCTGGCACCGCTGGCAGGGCACCCAGCGGGGCTTGTGCCGGCAGCAGAACCTGCCCAGCCCCGCTCCCCGCTCCTTCTCCTGGCCCGCTCCTGTGGCTGCTGGGGCAGGGAGGCAAATGCAGCTTTTCCAGCCCTGCCGGGGCACTGTAAAGAGCAAAAGGCTCCTAAGTTTGTCAGAAATCATATTTTTTGCCCTTACAAATAGCTGATAGGAGACAGGGAAGAATTGGATTTATCTGTCCCGCATGCTGTATATTTGAAGAAGCATTGTATAAAGGCTGCTGGAAAATGCCTTTTTATTTCTTCTTTTTTTTTAAATTTAGTTTCTTTCTCTACTTAGCTACAGGTTTTTATACCCAGAATTGAAAACATTCAGCTCTTTACAAAATGACCTTTATTAAAAAAATATTTAAGGGTTTAGGAGCATAAATCAAAGCCTCTCTAATTAATACCTCAGAGAAATGTTTTTATTTAACAGTTTCTTAATGCTACTGTACTAGTATTATAGTGAAATACGTTAAGTTGCCTGCAACTTTGACTTGACTGATGACAAAAATAAAACATATTCTGTTGCCTACAGTAATCATAATCATCCCACCTAAAGTACAATTATTTTTCCATATCTACATAATGTGCAGGTAGACTGCATGCTCCCTAATTGTACTGATGTATATAACCAGTTGTTTAACAAGTATCATAACCAAGCTTTCATCCCAGGGATTCATCTTTCTGCCCAGGCCCTCCAAAAACATAGTGGTTAATTTAGGTATTACTACACCAAAGAAATGGTGGTATTTTCATCAAGTCGGATTATATGTGTTGGATTTCCAGGTAGTTGTAGACTGAAATAAATAGCTCTTTCCTTTCAAACAAAATAAGGGAGCAGTTCTGTCTATTTTTTGCATGTCTCTTTTTGATACAAGTTGAAATAGTGTCACCTGCTGTCTGAGGCCTGTCCTCAATTCAGAGGAAGGAGTTTGATTAATTTGTTGGTAACTGTGCATGGAGAGCAAGGAGATGAATTACCCTTGGAAAAACAACTGGAGCTGCCAGCTCCAAGCTGTAGAGGAGTTGTCAGGGCAGCAGAGAGTAGTCTTCCAAATGTGTTAGTAAAGGGAGCAGGAGAAAAAGATCAGTAGCTGATTAATCATGTTGCTCATGTTTTCAGGGACATAGGCTAATAGAAAACCAAATGTTAGGAAAATATGTTTCAAGGAAGGCCAACAAAAAAATGAGAGGAATGCACCCGCTGACAATGTTGTGTAGAGATTGAGAAAGGTGTAGGAAGGAAAGAAAAGCAAATGAGAAGACAACTCATGAAGGAGCAAATGAAAACCACACAAATAATATTTCTTAAAGGTCATAACAAGAAAAGAAGAATAAAATGAACAAGAAAATGAAAAAAATTAACTTCCTGAAATTGTGTTTTCTTGTGAGCAACTAAGGTAGGTATTGGGAGTTGCTTGTAAATGACAAAATGGCAGAGTCATCTGTGTTCTCAAATCATCATGTGTAAATTGAATAAATACTGAAAATCTGCTCTGACAATGGGCTTTGGACATAAGTTCCTATCTTTGACATTGGAATTTCCTAAGCCCTTACTTGTCAGCTAACTTCTAGAGGCATTTCCTTCAGGCTAGTCTCCCCTCTTGCAGAAATATGAACTTTTGAAGGCAGCAAAATATCACCAAATGCAGGCAGAAGTGGCAGCCAGAGAGAGGGAAGAGACCTTTCCACACACTGTACAGGAAAGTTGCCCCACTGCCACTGCTCAGCATCCCTGTGCAATTGAGAGCCTTCTGTGCCAGTGCAACAGCTGCAAAACACTCCTGCTGTCTCTGCCAGAGCAGTCCCAGTCTCCTTGGAAAGATTTAATGAACTTCATGGTCTTAGTGAAGAACAGGAGGGATTTCTTTGTTGTCAGGATCATTTATTAATAATCAAAGCTATTCCATTTTTATAAATGTTCAATAATTCCTACAATACACCTTGTAAATTAACCTTAATAAATATGTGGTAGGAATCAGCTTACCCTAGTAATTGGTATTTAATAGCACACAATATCTATAATTTACAAAGCTAAGTTCTCAGCATAGTTTAAGGCCTAATTAGCCCTCGGGAAGGACTAACCCTCCAGACAGTTCTTTAGTTTTAAAAAGTGTGCTGTGAGAAAACACGCCTGACTTTGGTTTTGCAGATTTCCATCAGGGTAAGTCACATGTATGAGAACAGCCAGCAAATGGCAAATAAATGGGGTAAACGTATTTTCACTTCAATCTACTGTGTTTATCATCTCCAAATTTTTAAGTGCAACTTTGATTTTTTCTTTTCCTTTTATGCAATTTAAAAACATACCATTACTTAATTTTACTGTGTGGGCAGACTTGGACTAATGTGAATTAGAGGAGACATTTCTCAGCAATTCTGTTTCTCTTGAAGATTGTTACAGTGCTCTAGACCAATTTTATGGGGGGAACTCACATAAGACTGACTGATGATGATGATGATGATGGCACCAGAGTCTGAAAGGAAGCTCTGATTTCAGAGACAGATTCCTTCAGGTGTCTTGGCCTCATCCCCAAAATACCTTCAAATCTGCTGATACTTGATCTCCACTTCCCAAAATCTCTCTTGATGGTTGTGGAATCTCTCTGGGTGGTTATCCAGGGTAACCTCCAAAGCCAGCTGCAGGTCTCCAGGAGAGAGGCTGTGCTCAGAGGGTTGAATCAATGCGGTGATGCAGGAACTGAAGAAGTCATTCAAGCCATGTATAGTTACCCATAATAATCACACCTAGAAGTTTCTTTCTAAGCACTCTTAATTCAACTTATTTAACTCGTTTAAACAGCTACTGTAAAGCCTTTGTTCCTACTGACATTTTAGTTCTTACTAAAGAAACAGACATCATGTAATTACATCAGTGCTATTAATTATTATCACTTCTCCTGTGATTGCTGCCATTTTTGGGCAAGCTGTTTTAGCAACAGTGGCACATCAGAAGAGAAGACACTGAATGAAGAGTATAGCGCACATGTCAAATTCAGCTTTCAGGTGGTACTGTCTTTTTCTTATACTACCAAGCCAAAATGTTTCAATTTCTTTATGTATAAAATTATATTTACTATGCAAACACACTTAACCAATAAGCAAAGTAATAACTAATGTCAGATTACTTAATAATATTACTTTATTTTTGATTGCTTCTATTTCCAGTTCCTTTGGTAATCTTTTATGAGGTTGTGCATCTTCCACATTAAGTTCTCCTGTATTTCCATAGTGGTGATCCTCACTTTCTCTGTCCCTCACTTTCCCCTTCCTTTCCTCCTTTCTTTGATTATTTTTCTGGGCACACTTTGCCAGCTGTGCACAACCATTCAATTTCTGAACTGTCTGTTCCATTTAAAAATAAATAAATGGCAGCATATTCACTTTTGCCTTTTCTCAGCCTCATGTCAGTGAGATTTTCTTTTTGTTGCAATTACTCAGGAGTCTGAAAAAAAGTTCTCAGCCTCACACCATTATAATCATTCCCTGCCTACACCACTTGTTACTTTGATACAGTTCTGTGTGATTTAGGTTTTCCCCAGAAAGCATGAAGTCCTGATTTCTTCTACCAGCTCATTTCAAGGTTCAGGGGAACTGCCTCACCCTTAGAGAACACAGGGACACTTTTAAACAGTATGAGGTACATTTTCAAAATGGTACTTAGGAATTACACATCTCATTAGCAAATAAATGAGATTCATCAGCACAACTCACTTACTCCTTGGAAAATGTTCCCCCATAACACCTATAATTTGCTGAAGTTAAAAGAGGGCAAACGATGATAGAGAGCATATGGATGTGCCTGGGAGATTTAACTGGCTTTAATCCTTCGATAAATGCTCTGACTGCCCCATCACTGCTGCCACTGCACATGGAGCTGCAACGGATTCCTTGTCTTAGAGAAGAAAGGCATTCTGGGGGAAAATGTAAATCTTCTGCCCCACAGACACCTGTTCCTAAAGCAACACAAAAAAATTTATCCTTTTTTGTTTTTGCACTGCCCGGCCCACATCAGAAGATTAGGAAAAGTTTGGGGCTTGAAGGAGATAGGAAGCTTGCTATTGCATTAACTGAAAAACAAAAATCCTGAGAAATTATTCCAGGAAAGAAATGTTCTTCAGTATTAAAAAAGGCTCTCTGAACAGCGCTCCCTCACAAAGCTGTTTTCTGTGCTCTTGTTGTTCTTGGGGTTCAAAGGGCCAAATCCTCCCATCCCCTGTATCAGGTTCAGCTCTTTTGACTTCTACAGGTCCCTCACATGAATCAGGATCCAGGGTGCAAGACTTGGTTTGCTGCACCTGTGACTGGTTGATAGGTGTGAGATTTCCCTTTCCCCCCGAGCCCTGGCAGCGCAGACTCTCCCGACAGGACCCACCGGGGGCTCACACAGAGCGGGCTCAGCGCAGGGGCAGAGCCCCAGGGGATTTCCACTTCTGTGCCCACCTTCATTCTGGACCGTGCTGCTCTCCTTTTGGCATAGCTAGGTATCAACTCCCCAGTAACAGCTTGAACAGGTTCTTTGTCACTGCTGGGATCTGTTGTGTCACCCGAGAGGAGTCGCTTACGCACATTCCTGCCGAGCGTTAACTCGAGCACAGGAGCTTCTGAGCTGGTGGCATTGCAAAGGAAAATATAGCAACCCTGAGTCTAGATACTCTGTACAGAAATATTGCAGAATGACGAAAGAGATGTGCTCAACAAGAGTTTTCAGTTTTTCTTGGTAGGAGGAGTGGGTATATGGGGGAGGTGTTCCATGACTTTTTCCATTGGGAAACGCTCTTAGGCTCACACACATCATTATACTTGTATACATCTCTTGGTCTTAGCCAAACTGAAAAGATATATTCTCTGGAATTCCATAGGTGTGTTCTAGCACAGTGCCCCTTCGGCTAAGATCAGTGGTTATGAAACTTGGTATGTCAGTGTGTGACCAACCTTTCCCCTCCCCATTAATATGTGTTGTGTAAAACCCACATTTCATCTAACATTTGAATTTATTGATAATTATTATAATGATAGCAGAATAGAATCTCTAAGTAGTCCATCTAAGGAGAAGTTTCATGTGGAATACTAAATCCTTGTAACTGGAAAGATAAGAGAGATCTGAATGTATGTGCAGCATAATGACCTGATAAAAAACCGTAGTTCTTGGTAAGATAACCCTGTTTTCTGTTGTACCTTGTAGCTTTGAAATGCTGCTGCCCAAACAGAGTAACATTTTATAAAAGGTGTATAAATGTATGTGTATATTAAATCCTTCATCTTTCTCTGGAAAAATAACTATTATTTCTGTATACCCTTTCCTCAGTGCTACATCCAGCCCTTACACTCCTGTGATAGGAATTGATAGGTACAGGTATGTGTGATGTAGCAAGCCAACAAAAACATTCACAAGGGGAACGACAGCATCTATAAAGGGGCACGGTGAACTGAGACTAACTTCACATCTGTGTGTAAATTGACACACAGCAGAAGAGCCTTACATGAGGCTTGGCATGCCTCTAAGTGAGTGGGACAGCTGCCTCAGAGAATAAATAAATACCAAACAATTGCATGTGAAAGACACAGTCCAGAAACACTGAAACTTGCCCTATAACTGCTCTTTTATATCAGCACTTGACATTTTTTGGCCACAGTAGATATTGAAATTTATGTAATATCCTTATTAGAGATTTCTTAGAATTCTTAAAGTGAACACCTTCACAGAGACAGGCAGCCACACTGTCTGGATAACTGAGTGTCTGTCTCCCTCTTTTCCTTTTCCTACTGTCTGATTCATTATCCTTTAGGCATAAGATGGACTATGAGGGGACAGAGAATTTATGTGAGTCCTGAAAAGGAAAATATCTTTTCAGCTTCAAACTTTGTTCAGTTTTTTCCTAACAAAGTATTTAATAAGATTCAGCATTAGGCAATATTCTACCTTTTCTTAAATTAAAAAAAAAAACCCTCTTGGCTGTCAGAAAAGGGGAGAGTGAGAATTGCAGGTTATGTATGTGCTTATTCACAGACTACAGAGGGGCAGGATGATGGCAACATGCTTAAACCAAACAAGATTTTAAAATTAGAGTACAATTGTTTCATTCTTTTTGGAACAGGCAGTTTATAAACTTGCAAAGGTAATTTTTTTATTCTTTATTCTCCCATTCATTTTTCTTAAATTTGTTTTTTTTTGTAATCTATTTACCTAATTTCCTATTACTATATGTCAAAAGGGAGATTGTGTGTCAGAAATACCTGGATTGTGACCATTCTCCTTTGTGTGACAGTCTGTGGGCATGTCCCTAAGACAGGTCCACATGAGCTGCTTCAGAAAAGCTCTTTCCTTCTGAACCACATAACTACTTCTGAAATAAAGCTTAATTGCTTAAGTCTGGCAGCTGTTTTATGTACTCAGATGGAAGGATGTGAAAACACTTGCCGCTTAAAAGCAAGAATTGCCCCAGTGACTGACCTTTGCTCCTGGTGAATCTTTTCTGTTCCTACCAGGAGAGGAGAAAAGTGTGTTAGTTTTGCAAACTTCCCAGCCATTACTGCTGATCTCTAGAGAGGGGTAAGGGAAGCTGTGAAGATGAAAACACAGGGGACACAAAGTGCTGCAGTCAGCAGTGGGTTGTGGCTCAGGTCCTCCCAGCAGGGAATGACCCAGTGGTGCCATCCTCCCCTTGGCAGCCATGGCTGAACGCTGTGATCTCCTCCAGAAGTGCAACCACTTCAGCTCTGCTCCAATTCCTGCTTATAAGTGGCACACTACACTCAGGTATCTGCTATTCTAAAAAAGCAAAGATGTTTTAATTTTTAAACCACTGCTAAATAATTCCTAAGTGCGTAAGAAGCACTTGACCAGACCAGGAAATGGTGAGCCATCCCCACCTGTTCTGCAACTGACTAGAAATTACCATAGTATTACAGGTTGGGAGGAAAGCCCTGCTGTTCTTATAAAATCTGTTCTTGAGAAATGTATATTTTATATTGCAGAGGTGTATCTTAGTAGCAAAGCACCCAAAGTTGAACATTGAGGATTAGTGCCCTGAGTTAAGAAAAGGGTTTTGTCGATTTTGCATTATTTTTAGAAGAATTACTTTTGTGTCACAGGTAGGGAGAAATGCTATCCGTTTCCCTAAGGTGAATAAAAAAAGGAACTAGGAACACCCAAAAAATGATGTTCCAGGGGTCAGAGGCTGATTCACAGTTTTGATCATTGATTCTGTGGCAGGGGAATTTTTCCACAGTGTGTTTGCACTCCTGAGCTCTCCTTCAACTCCAGCATGGCTCTGTCCCCTCCCTCCAAGTGTCCTGGAATTCCTCAAGTTCTGAGCTTCCATGAGTAAAGATCCCACCCTGAACCACAGAGTAATGTTTTGTTAGACAAGTAAATATTGGCACTTGCAATTACAGCATGATAGTTGTTTCTCAAATTCCAAAGCAGTTTCCCGTTTTTACTGGACACATGGATGGACAGAAGGAACAGCACAGTAAGAGCTAAAGGTTTTTTTTGCAGAATTTTTATGCTTAAGTGCTTGCAGAATTTTATGCTTATGTGCTTGAATTAATGGCTCCATGATATTTTATGACTGCATCTCTTTTTATCAGTTGAGTTAGGAAAACCACAAAAACATCACACATAGGGCTTTATGGGTGTCTCTTGTATATTGTCATTTTTGCTATACATGTGTAGATAGATGTAGTGTTTTTCCAGCTAAAAGAATCAACACTCTTCTACAGAGCCTGAGTGTGAAAAGCCTCTTTACCTTGTTAACCATGTGCCCTCCCTAAGGGTGTGTTAACAAAGGAGACCTTTGGAATTGTGCTACTGTTGATGTATAGTACATGCTCCGGGTAAGACATTAATATTTTCTTTTTTATCTCACTTTTAAAGAAAAGTAAAGAACAGCAAGGTGCTGCAACTTGTTAAAGACACCCCAACTTTTTAGTGTGTTTAGAAAGTATCACAGCTGAAAAGCAAAACAAGCTTAGATATAATGATTTTTCATTTCTAAGTTCCTTATTGAAAAAAAAAAAAAAGAAGAAGAAATAAAGAAAACCTGAATTTATAATTAAGGTAATACTGTGACAGGTCTTAAGTGCTTTTAACAATAATTTTTTCTTTTTTGAAAGATTAAATTTATTTCTGTGAAGAATTGCATTTATTTCTCACAGTTCTAGAGTAGTTTTACTGGCTACATAGGTCCAAAGACATGAAGCAGGCCAGAGTTCAAGGGCCTGATGCTGAAAGCAAATTTGTAATCCTACAAATTCCTGTTGCTTAGTGTACTCCCCAAGCATATCACTTTATCACAATAAGGGCTTCTTCTAGGAACCTGTATCAAAGAGAGTAATTGCAGTGCTACTCCTTCCTGTGCTGCTCCAGCCCAAGCAAAGGAACAAACTCTCCTCAATATTACCAAGGAGCAGAAATTGCTTTCTTGGCCAGTCTGTTTTGTTCCATCCCAAAAGGGACATGGAAAGCAGAGCAACTGGCCTGGTGTTCCACCCTACAAGGACAAATGTCTATTAGGCATCTCTAGGAGTTGCCATTAGAGAGGCAGAACACTCAGCTCTGCAAGGAAGGAAAAACCAACTGCTTCAGTAAACTTGTATTTACTATAGTGAGAAATATTAATCAGAATTAAATAACTACACCAAAAGCTGCCATCCAATTGAAAATAACCCTCCCCTGTCACCATTCTAGTGGATAATTATACAATTAGAAATGTTGGAAATGTCATGACCAGAATTAAATTAGGGAAATTTCACTTAATAGAGTAAGAGTGTCCCTGGTGATGGAGGCTGGGGGTGTCTGGGTGGGCAGGGAAATGCCCTGTCCGTGCCTCTGTGTCCCTCAGAACTTTGTTGGGAGAAGCCCAAGGGCATTCCCAGGGTTCCATCCCCTGACACTCTGCATGGCTTTACTCCAGGCCTTCAATTGTATTTGCTAGCACGGATGTCTTGTGAGAAATAGTGCACTGGCAGTCTACAAATCTGAGTCAAGTATTCTCTATATTTAGTGGGATAAATATAGCGATAAAGTCAACTGGGAAATCTTAAGCTCTGCTGTGGAGAGCAGAGCCATTAAGAAGCAACAGAGTTGTGCATATAAAATGGCAATGCACTCACCTATAGGACCTTCATCTCATTTGCTCAGCTACCCAAATTCACAGTAGAGCCCCAGTGCTTCTTCTCTTTGTTCATACGATCTTGCTATTGAAATTGTTCCTTGACAAATCTATTGAGCAGAGTTGGTAATCCATAGGATGCTGGAGCACCTGGCCAGTCCCTGTGAGCATCTCCTGCTCGTGAGCCTCTGTCACAGAAATGAGCCTGAGAAGGGCTCTGGCCGAGCACTCAGGATATTATTGATTTCCTTGATGACAGAGGCAATCAGGATGTTTGTGCAATGTGTGTCTTTGACAAATAAGGGCCACAGGGGTGTTGAAGCTGCAGCAGCAGAGTCCATCTGCTTTACAAATTTCATAACATTGATAGAGAATGTGCACAAAACTGCTCCCCAAATGCTGCTGGTTGCCAAGCATAGCTATCATAAGTGGTGGTAGCAAACTTATAATCAACATAAATTACCAAGGCCATATATTTGTTAGGCAACAGAAATAAATGGCACATCTTCTCAGATTTGTTTTTTATGCCCATTTGAGAAAGACATTTACCTACTGGACTATAACCCCTTCAATCTGAAACTTCTTCACTGGAAGGACTGTATATTAATTTCCAAAGAGCTGTGGTTTTCTGGAAGATACATCAGCTAACCAATGTGCTCCCTGACGGAGGTCAGTGTATCTCAGCAAACAGAAACTTCAGCACGTGTAACAGTTCTAACAGTGCTCCTCAGTATCACACAGAAAAGTTTGTTTAGCCTTCACAGAACTTATGAAACAAAATGTTACAGTTTCACAACATTTCCTGAGAAAGCAAGTTCTCTCCTATACCTGTTCTAAGCAAATAATGAACTGGTACATTTTCAGTTGCTTGAGCATTCCTTCCTATAGCAATATTTCTATCTGGGTTCTCTGTACTTGTTCATTCCCCCTGAGCTGTGTGTTAGGATTTACCATGCTGTCACAGCCAATGCACAAGGACTCTAATTACCTGTTTTCCCTGGTTCAATTTTCAAATACTTTCATTTTGGCACAGTTGGAAGTTCTCACCTATTAATCTCTTCACTTCTATTGTAATTCATCTCAGCAGAATGGAAAAAAAAAAGACAAAGTAAAATTCTGTACTATTTAGTATTTTTTCTTGCAACTCTTATTGCCACCAAAGCCAATTTCAAATTCTCCCATTCTTCACCAGTTTCTTATTTGTCCTGCCATGGTGCAGCTTATCAGCCACTCAGTTGCACAGATGTAACTCTTTATGGGTCCACACAGCAAAATGGGTCATGACATTCTAGGTTTGTTTGGGTTTTTTGGGTTTGGTTTTGTTTTGCTTTGCTTTGTTTTTTGAAGAATTAATAGTAGAGAGAGGAGAAAGTGATAAGGATGAGGGCAGGTCAGCTGTGCTTCTGAGGGCAAAATTATTTATGAAGTTTCATTCTTATCAGTTATAACCCTCCTCTTGTGCTCCACAGTACAGACAATGCCATAAAGGCCGATACACTGTTGCACAGTAATGGCACAAAATCCTGTATATTGATGGTCCTGAGAGCTCCCAGCCAGGCACTTGCCATGTGGTGCATATTTGCACTCCGAAGATCCAGGGCTTAGGGGAGCCTCAGCTCCCTCTTAGGTTCCATCTCTGTGCTAAGCAGGTACCTTTTAGTGGCAGGAACTGAACCCCCACCTTATCAGGGAAGAGCCACTGCAGTTGTAGAGCCCAGGGAAAAAGGAGACTGGGGATGGCAGACTAACTTTGGGCCTGGTTTTGGCCTCAGGAGAGGTCCCATCAGAAGGTGTCCACAAGAACTGCACCTTCCAGCACTGCTTCCTGTCTTTCACTTCTGTTATTTTGTCATTTTCTTTCTCACTTTCTAGTATATGTAAATACTGTGTGTTCCCAGGGGTGCTTTGTGTACTGCATACAAGTTCTCACACAAAATACCTGCAGGACTGAGTCTATCATGCTGTCATTGATTTATTCTGCTTTGTTGAGTCATTTCCCTTTTTAAAAATAGAATATTGCTTTAATTTTTTTTCTTTCACAGAGCTCTATCTAATGAGGTTATTTTTTTGTGGGGAGAGTCCTGCTGTGATAAGGAAGACAGCATCAAATCAGCCCAACCCCAGTGAGCTCTGCTCATCCTTGTAATTGTGAACTGATTTTCTTTCGCTTCTCTACTTTGCAGTGCTCTCTCTAGCAATCCCATCAAGCTTTGATTTAAGAGCCAATGATTTTTTATTTGTTTCCTGGAAAAGTTTTGGGAGCTCTGGGTGCAGGTTATTGAGGACACTGAGCTTTATTGCTCAGAAAATACTGACACTGTCCTTTGATAACTTTCTTTTGTCTTCTGTCTAGTGAATCATATGGCACAGGAATTCTTGGCAGACAAAATGCTGTCACAGGTGGACTTGCGCTTAAATGCAGATAAAATGTCTGGGTGAGTGACTACATTGGGTTTTAAGCTGTTACACTCAAAAAAGGGACGTTCTAAAAGATTTTTGAACCCAGAGGGACTCATCAATGCCCCTATTGCATCCAGACTTCCAACAACAGTGCCAAATTTACTGCTGTGCATTTCCTACTCCGTTCCCCAATCAGCAAGAATGGAGAATCTGTCCCTCCCATTAGGCAGACAAATGAAAGGGCTGCATGGGAGTGACATTTATATTTCCTTGTGTTTTGTGCATCTAGAGTGCATTGCATCAAAGTGAGTAAGGAGTGGGAGTAGGATGGTGTTAGGGAGATAATGAAGACAGTCTTTAAGTTGGATGGTCACTAAATGTGTTGGATTCATGACACCAACAAAAAGAAATGTTCCTATCTACCGTTATTGTTTTATCTTTCTCTTTAGATCAATAAACTCACTCTAGTTGCTTTACTCTGCTTTGGACTGTACAGCTAAATTATGTCCTGTGCTTCACTCTGTCTCCCAATGCATAATGCAGAAGATTCTCTGGGTTCTTACAGGAAATTCAACTTCATTTAATTCACAGGCGATTTGCATTGCCAGCACCCAGTCTCAGTGCCTTGCATCTCCATTCTTTTTAATCCTCTTTTTCAGAAGGCAGGGGGCTCATTTTCTACCTGAGTTTTGTGTAGTGACCTACATCTTCCCTTACACAGAGAAGAGATTGAGGCTCTCTACTATTTAGTCTTCATCCTGCTTCGATTTTTTACTTTCTCTTGATCCTTTTTCAGGCCCTGTAAGTTTTTTAGGGTAAAAATAGCAATAGCACGCAGAGATACGGATCTGTTGTAAATGTTCATGTCTGTTGTTCTGAATTCTTTACTGAATTATTAAAGTACTTCATTGTTGGTTGTATTTGGAAAGGTGATGCTACAACATCCAATATTTTTGCCTTAGCTTTTATATCAAATATATGGTATCCAACTTGCAGTATGAATCAGAAGTTGTTGGGGTTTTTTTTATCCACTAGACTTCTACGAACTGTAAACAAGCTGGTTTTATCTGCCTCAATGGTTGCAATAGTTTGTTGTGGCAGACTGGAGTCCACGTCACTGTAACTTCTGCAGTGCTAACTCCTGCAGGCAGGTTTGGGGGCTCGTTGCACTCAAACAGGCATCTGAAGCCTACTTATTCTGTTAGAGGGAATTTAGTTTCATGTTCACTGACAACTGCATTGGGCTTCAGTGTAAGGTCCAATTTAAGTTGAAAAGCTTCACCCTTACCTCATGCCACAAACTGGAGAATGAGGGATACAATGAAAGCAAAAAAGGAGAGGTTTCCTTCTGTTTCCTCCATCTCTACAAGGAAAGGTGGGCAGTTCCCCAGCTCTTGTTTCACCTCTCATTAGGAAAAACAACCCAAAGGATCAGCTCACAGAGCTCTAACTATGGACACCACCCCACTGTTCCAGCAGCGGGGCAGCCACAGCCAGAGCCAGGACTGCACAGCAGTGCAGGAGATTCCCCACGGGAACTGGGAGAGAACAGCTGCATTGAGCCTGCCCTGGCCTTGTCGGGGTGGTTCCCTACAACCCCACAAACCAACTGGGGAGACCTTTCCCCTCCCCTGGCCTGTCCCAGCACTGCCTGTGCCCCAGAGCAGAGGCTGTGCCCTGAGCCATTGATCATCCCCGGCTGAGGGAGCCGTGCCAGGGCTGTTCTGGCCCATGGCTGGGGGATCTCCAGCCCTGCTTCTGCTGCCCACAGAACGGGCACCCAGCCTGGGCCAGCCCCACCCTGTGTGGGCTGCTGCTGTGGGATCCCTGCTGAGCAAGGGGCGGGTAGGTGCACATCTTTCATCCTTGCCCTAAATCCTGTAAAGTCTGCCAGGACAGAACACATCTCACATACTGATCTGGCAGTGTTTTGCAGCCAGGGCTTGTTGTTTTACTGAGTGGTGGGACAATTTATCAACCTGTATCTAAAGTATCTTCTTCCCTGGAGACAGATATTTAAATTCAACTGCTTAGAGCAATAACTCCTTTCACTAATATGAATGATCAAAATGTGTAACTGCTCGAGATATTTTATTTTGAGAAATGGTTAATGTGTGTGTAATGTCACTAATTACCTATGAAATTTCAGATGCATGTTTAATGGTCACAAAGAGGTTAGTTTACCTCAGTATAATTTAGATTCTGCAATTAAATACTGTGTTTCCACTCTTTCTTTAATTCTTTCAATACTGCACTAAGAATCCTATTTCCCACTTGCAGCCAGTCAGATTCTGGCCCACAGAATAACATAAATGCTGATGACATGATTACCTTGCCATGTGAAATGGAACTTCGGTGTGATTTGTTGGGAATTAGTAGTTGAGAAAAAATTATTTTTTTTTCCCTTTGGTTTTACTTAATGCTTATGAAGCATTTCCTTCGCTCACTCAATAGTGGCCTCAGGAAAACTGTCTATGTAGAAATGATATTAAAAAATATCAAAGCTGCTAGTGCAATATAACATATTTCTTGAAAATGTTAAAATGTCCCAAATGAAAATTTGGAGCATATCAGCTTGGTGTTTTTATAACTGTTTTGCCTTTATACTGGGAGATATATATACATGTGCTTGACCAGAAAACAGTGGCATACATTTCTATTTGTATTTTTCTGTCTCCATCTCCCTATTGTTCTAAGTAATATATTGCATAGAAGATGAATTGAGCAACATACTTCTCAACTCTGCCATTTTGCTTCTTATGGTTAAAAAATAAGTATAGACTGGTATTCCACAAAAGTACACACTGAATCATTCTCATTAATTAAGGATTGCTTTTATATCCACTTCAAATTACTTTAATAATAGTCTTGAGATTATCTGTTTTGTTGAGCTGAAATATATGAGCAGCTGTGTTACTCCTACAGCTTTTGGCAAGTTGCATGAATGCAGCACCTATGTGCAGCATCAGGGTCCTGTGAGAGCAGGCTCAATTGCTCTTCCATGCAGATCTTTCACCTGCCTGGGGCCTGACTGCACAATTAATATTCACATTAGTACTTGTTTTATTGTTCCACTGTTGTACTGAAAGCAACTACTTTATGCAGGTTGGTAAGACTAGCAGAGCTGGCTCCTTTGTGGTGTTTTTATCATTGAAGAGCCTGAAGTTAGTGGTATTAATCACCTGCTTAGTCAAGCCCGTGCCTAAACACCTTGCTAAACTGAAGCTGTGGCACAGAAACCACCATAAAATCCTCCTGGCTGCAGATCAGAGTCTGAATACCAGCACAGCCTACCTGATCTTTGGACAGTTTCTGTATTAGTAACAATGAGCTGCTGATAACTGAGATAGGATCTGAGTCATTGCAATACAGCACTTTTTCATACTGAGAGCCATGGTGACACCAGTAACAGCAGAAATGCTGCTTGGCTGGCTGCTTTCCCCCATGTCCACAAAGAAAATAATTTTAGGATTGTCAACATGCTGATGACAGTCACAGCACTACTCACTTTGACAAAGCCCTTTGTGCTGATGCTGTTTTCATCAGCTGGTAGGGACCTGATGTCTTCTTAAGATAGTTTTCCACATGCATCCCACTTCGAGTTCTGATCCAGCTCCTGGCTCCCAGCCACTTCTCCTGTCTCATATTAATCTTGTCAGTGACCAGCAGGTTAAGCTACTGCAGCAGATCTCACTTTTCCACACCAGCCAGGCCTGAGCCAGTCCCAGAGGCTGCCAAGCCTGAGATGACAGTACACAGACAATTGGGCTCACTGAGGAACGGACTTTCACATGCTGATTGTCTTTGAGGCCCACTTACAACCCTTTCATAAAGCTCTCTCTCTATATCTGAAATTTATATAATACTCCCAACATAATCACTGAAACGTGCTCAGTTTCTATGGTGACGGGTGCTGGTGGAGAACTCTGAGACAGATGAATCGAAGAACAAAAAGGCACAGGAAGCCCAGAGCCCCAAGTTCACTGTGCAGAGCTAATCTGTCTGTGCAATGTTTAAATAATAGGATGAGAAACCTACAGGAGAAAGTAAAACAGATGTAACTAACAACAGATCACTTTTGGTGGCTGTTCACTTAACCAATGTTCCATGTTCTTTTATTTCTTGAATGTTAAAAATAGTTGCACAGGCTTAAGGATGCAACAGAAAAGTTGTCAGCAGAACCGGAACTGAACAGACGCTGAAAAGTGGTCTGAGTTTGAGATCAGGATTGACAAGTGGTAGGGGGAATATCTGTGGGATCACTGGAAATACTGGGAAGATGCAAAGTGGTGTAAGAGAAGTATAGGATAGCATTAAGCAAAATTATATAGCCATAAGGCAGGAGAGGTCAAGCACCCTTGTACCAAGTCTATTTAACTTAACTAAGTCTTCTGCTTTTCTCTTACTCTTCTTTTGCCAATATTTAACTGAATGAGTACCAAAGATATTAAAAAAAAAAAAAAAAAGAGCTTCTCAAGTAGCAGGGAAGTCCAAACCACTCTACGTTTGCTATGAAAATGGAAGGTTTTTTAAGCAGGTTAAAAAAATTTCTGTGTACATTTTCCATGCCTTTGCTGTTGGTGCCAGCAGTCATTCCAACTTGCCATGGTTTGAGCAAAGTTTCAAATATTTTTTCCCTTTCCTTGCCTGGAATCTCTTTGTGTTTCCTGTAGCACTACTGCTGTGACAGTCACTGTACTGTTTGGGAGACATTATGTGCTTGACTAACCTCCCACTGCTCAGGTTCAACAAAATGCATTTCCTCAAGCTCAGTACAGCATGATTCACAGCTCCTGTAAGAATGCAAGGGGAGGATGGGCTCGAGTTCATTGACCACAGCCCTGCAGCACTTCTTGACACAACTCTAGGAGGCAAATTGCAGCTTCATTGTGTCGCTTAGCACAAGCAGTGTAGTAAACTGGTGGCTTAGCAAAATCCATTTCCCTGTCAAAGGTCAGCAGAGTTTGTAAGTGCATCTGTTTAGAGACTAGCAGCCTAATCTGTCTGTCTGGTGTTTACAACTCATTCACAGCTAAAAGTTGACTATGTCCATCTTATGTGGGGAAAAGAGAAGGAGAATGTTAGGATTTGAAATAAGACACGGAGCTAGGAAAAGAAAAGCTCATGCATTTTGCTTCTAGCTCTGTTGTGAGCTTTCACACAGTATTCATTTGAAAACATAAGGCTGCATGTTTTCTGAATCTCAGATATGGATTGGAAGAAAAGGAAAAAAGAAAGAGCATTCTTGCCCAGTAGTTTGAGAGATATACAGCAGACAGATTTACTGGATTTATTGCTGGTGTTAGCTCCCCTGTGACAGACAGGAACAGGGAGAAGGGATTCTTTGTACTTTTTGTGTCCATGTGCTTCTCTATACACACCACTTAAATATGTTGGAGGCATTTTGTTGACAAAGGGAACAAACAGTTGAGACGTGAAGAAGGAAAGCCAGGAAAAGTATCTCCTGTTTTTTTCACTGCTCTGATAGAAGCTTGGTCCCAGATCCAAGTCTGAGCTCAAGAACTCATTTTTCTCTCTGGCTGGTGTTTGTGTGACCTGGAAAGCAGCTCTACCAGTGCATCCCACTGAATTTCCTGAAGGACTGGAGTAGATGGGATGATCATTAGGTTAAATGTAACTTCTCTAACTGCTTTTTCATTATTGTGTTCCAGCATGTTACAAATTGTGCAGGACAAGATTTAGCAACTGTACCTTGTTTTGGAGTTCCCTATTTTATTGGAGGCTGCCAGCCCCTAAACATTTCTGTAACATGGCAGAGATGGGACCAGGATATTAATAAAGTTTTAAAATCCCTTCCTAAGCACTTTGTAAACTCTAATATGATGTGACTCAGTAATTACTAGAAACCTCAGAGAGACAACTGTTCAGATGGAAGAGTTTTTAATAAACCTGTTCACTTTGTAAGTGAAGTGGAGTGAGCAAAACTCTCAGGAGTTTCATTGATCCTTGTCTTTTTTAAATGGTATCATGGCCTTCATGTTTGGTTCATTGAATGTTTTGTTTTAAAAAGATGCTGACTTTAAATATGATCCTAACAGGGAAACCAAAATGTTTGAATATTCACCTAAACAGAGAGTTAAACTTAGCAAGTTTTCCTAGCTAAGGGGAAAAAAATCACTATTTCTAACTAATCCTTTCTGGAGAGAGGCATTGACTGGTGAAAGATTGTCACTGCAGGAATGTCGGAGTAAGAAATAAGCATCAAGCCTACCAGACTTTTAGTATTTGTATAGAACCATCTGGAATTCAGTGCCTTTAGAATTCAACCAGTGTGTGACTCCAGGAGGGACAGGGCCCTGGAGTAATATAATGCCCATCATAGGCTGCATCGTTAATCCTGGAAAGTGCTTACAGTCACATTCCTGTCTTCTGCTCTGTGATACATCTTTCTGTTCATTTTCACTCTCCTAAAACATATTCTGGAAGTGACTTAAGCTGATTAAAATTCTTTTTCAAAGGGACCAAAACTCTGAAATTAAAATGCTTACAAATCATTGTTTTTTTGTGAAATTGAAAAAAAAAAACCCAAGATCAGTGTAGGTATTGTACACCTGTAAAATGAAGTAAGACTTTAAAAATGCAAATGTTTTCCTTGAGATGCACTTAGGAAAATGTTATTCATGTGGCAATTGGATAAGTCTGTAATATACTTTTTGTTTTCTCATCTTTGTGACTCTATTCCATTTCCCAGTTATAGAACAGTTACTCAGGTATAGCTACCTGGTTGAAGGTGGAGGAAAAAAGGTGGGCTTTTATTTTTTGTCTCTGAGTTTATACTCATTGCTTAGCTTTTCACTTGGTGGGGCTTTATTCAGGAGTGCATAGACAGTGAGACATCATACTGTCTGAACTACTTAGTATGAGTCACCATTTGTAAACTGTTTATTGAACTGAGCATAAACAATAAGTTACACAAAACAAATGTACAGAACTAATTTAGTTCTGTAAATTAGGTTGCTGAAAGCCCTTTGAAAGTCTTCATTCCACTGAAGTAACATTCTCTTGTAAATGGATATATTCTGAGCAGAGTTCTGATACTACTGTCATTTAAAGCAGCATAAAAAGCAGCAACTCCAACAGTCAGAGTACTCACATTGCTGTGAAAGGCAAATGTCAAAGGCACTTATGAGCTGCTGTCTTCAGGATGCGATTCTGGAGCAGTGGTTGAACGTGCAGGACACACAGGACTGGCTTGGTGTGTAAAGTCAGTTCAGGTAAGTGAATTCCCAAGCTGAAAGTATCCCTGTTATATCAGCTCTTCCAAGGCAACAGGAAAGCCAAACAGCTCCATTAGGACTGAGCCATTCCCCTCCTTTTTCCCTCTTCTGTTGAGTAGCTGTGATATTTGTTGTGACCAGGGAATTGTGGGGTTGTGCATCTGATGTTGTTTGTTCAGCTGTGGTGTTTCTCACAGATCAGTACCTGGAGTTCCTGCCTGCCATGTGCTGCACTTCCACACCAGCTCCAAGCACTGTGGCTGTGCCAGAGGCTGTCCCAGCCGTGCCTGGGAGCAGCTGTGGCGCTGCACATGGTTGGAGAGTTCCTCACTGGGGACTCTGTGTGGCCACCCTGCCTCCACAGTAACACTGCTGGCACTGCAGGACCGGCCTGACATCAAGGGTTTCCTGCCTTGCCTCCAGCTGCCTCCTTAAAAACACTGAGGTCTTGTAAGCCTTTGTCTACCTGCCAGGCTGATGAAGGTGTGGCAGCCATTGTAAGTTATCTAAAATTAGAGATGCATATGTTCAGGAAAATGAATTCCACTCAGATATCATAGCTGAGGAGTAGTTGTAGCTCTGACCTTCCAGTTTTCCTTCAAAGGAATCAGTTTCAGAAGTCACACCTTGAGCCTCTTTTCTCCTACTGCAGTCTCATCCTTCTGTTGCTCTCTGACAAAATGCAAAATCTGCTGCACCCACTCTCTTGTTCATGAAACACCACAGGCCTGGCTTCAAAATCTGCAAATTCCTGCAAATCTATGACAGATACAGTGACTTAAATGGGTTTTAAAAGCAGTTATTCCTCTGTTTCACACTTTATAAAGTATAGCTGGACTACCATGTAGAGTTTGAGGATCCCCAGTACACAGAAGATGTTGCCAGTGAATGCAGTGTGGGCCACCAGAGTGCCCAGAGCACAGGGACTGTGGGGATGCAATGGGTTTGTTCAGATTAAGGAGTCTAAGAGGAGCTCTTCAGCTCCCTGATAGTGGAGAGAAGGTAAAGCCAGACTCTTCAGGGGAGAAAAACAGCAAGAGGTCATGAGCACAAGTTGCAACATGAGATATTTTGGTTATGAAAACAAAATCACTGTGAAGGATGTAGTGTAGGAGGATTTCCAGGGAAACTGTGGAATCTCCGTCATTGGAGGTAGCTCAGAATTTGACTGGACAAGGTCTTGAGCAATGGGATTTAAGTTCATCCTGCTTTGAGCACAGGGTTAGAGCTCTCAAGGTCATTCTAACCTGAATTACTCTGTAATTCTAATCACTGACCTGAATAAGAATAGGCCTGTGAGCACACTTCCTTTTTTTTCCCCAAATCTGAGCTCCTAGCACAATGCAATATACCATCAGGATCCATCAGAACTGGCAGCACTACTGTTTTGACTATAAATTGCAGTCATTCTTTAACTGAGTTTCCCAGGTAAATCACTGCAGAACTCAAGCTTTCAGAGCTCCAAGTTGTCAGTGTTATTCAAATAAGAATCCTCTGCTCCAGCTCACTTGGGAAATTAAGTAACTGTAACTGTGACATGTGTATTGGTCCAGTAAATCTATTGTAATTCCTTCAGAGACTCTCAGAGGAGCAGTATGTCGTGTAGTCCCTTCATGTGTGATCTTTGGATTCAAAGTTTTGGGGTGAATCTGTGATACAAATCTCAGGACTTGCATTTAGTGGACTTCAGAGTTTTAGTGCAGTTGCTATCTTTCCATGGGTGTTTGCTATGCATTTTGCAATGTTTTCATGCAGTTTTAATGAATGTTTGTGTTTCATGCAGTTTAGTCCTGTCTTGTTCATGATGCAGTTCAACAAAAACATTTCTGTTTCAGTTAAAATCCTAAAGAACTAAGAGCAAAAATGTTTTGTGTAATTGTTGAACTGCAGCATTTGCCCATTACAGTGATCTTGTACTGTTCCTATTCCAAGTGTTATAAACTGTAGTTTCAAATCATTTTATAAAGGTGGGATTTGTTGTTCATTTCCTTGGTGGATGTTGTTAAGCAACACATCTACTTGTTTTCTTATACCATTGCTTTAACCCTATCTGTGCAAAATCTTAATTTTGCCCCATTGTTCATATTCAGAAATATTTTGGACAAGTACCTTTGATAGTATTTAATTTTAAGGAAAACTTACACAACCTCTTACAAGCTCTAATCTTGAACTCACAATTCTGAGGGTAATTTTTCAAGTCACATAAATAGTATGAGGCCATAATTCCACAGTGTATGGGATGAGTTGGGCACATTATTTATATGAAGTAATGTCCAATCAGTGGTTTTCTCCATGGTACCCAATTTGACATAAACCCAGAAAATTTGATCATTTTCCTATAACATTAGATTTAAAAATAAAACACAGCTTGAGAAATGCAAAAGGAAACCTATACAAATACCACTATTATTCAAGTATATGAGTCCTGACAACACCTCTCTTTTTTTCTTCAAAAGAAACAGCAGTAAGTAACTGAGATCTGTCAAATACTTTTGCATGGTTCATTAGCTATATTGCCTCCACATTTTTACATTTTTTTAAACATTTTAAGTGCAGGCAGTCAGATTCTGAAAAATAGAGCTTTGCTCCTCACTTTAAAATTGCCATTCACAAAGAAAAAATTGAATCTTGAGATTTCTGATCAGACTGAGTTTTTCACAGAGATTTTGGAAATAATTTATTTGTCCTTTGCTTGGACAAATCCATGAATAATCACACTCTCTGGGAAAAATGCCATCATTTCAACCGTTCATCATTTCATGGCAACATTTTGATCTAGTCCCAGAAAAAGCTTAAGCTTTTTTTGAGTAGAAGACATTCAAGAGAGCAATATCAGCTAGCCTTCCAAGGACATAAATATCCATGTCCTGTGATGTCCAGCTTCATTTCAAAGTCCCCAGGACCAGCTCAGACAGTTCTGGTTTAACTTCAGCTGTCATCACACCACATAGAACAAACTCTGCTGATATTTTTCCATTGTGAGTTTCAATGGCACGGCCAGCTCAGCTCATGTTGCAGAAATTATTAAGGTTCCTTAAGTGGTACAAGAGTATTTTGAAATAAATCTTTTGCCACCACTTGCTGTAGCTGAACAAGCAATAATATTAAATGCTGTAGAAGTCCTATAGGATAGATATAATAAATTATGAAAATAAAATCTTATCATGAGATAGCAACAGAAATTAATCACATCTCTAACTTTCCAGAGCAGATTATGCCCACATGGAATTTCAAGCATTTTCCTTATAAATTAACTGTTAATTTCAAGTTACACTTTATATACCTTATTTCCTGCCCAGTTTGAGCAGGAAGTGGGACCAGATGAACCACTGTGGTCCTTTCCAACCTGACCCATTCTGTGATTCTGGGAATCTGAGGTCTGGTCTTCAAGTTTTGGCTGAACAAGTGTTGCAGTTATGGGCAGCTCATCAGCTCAGGGGCAGCTTCTGTCCAGGCTTTATGGGGGGGAGGAGGTTTTTTATTTGAATGGGAGGCAGAGGACAAAGAAGGAGTTTTGGTCACATGTTGGTAATTAAGTTCAAAAACGTGATGTAGTCATTGTACTGAAAGACACTGAACTTCCCCAAAATATTTTTCTCCTTTGCCATTTTTTAAAATAAATCTACTCCTCTTTCCCACCCTCTGAATCTCAAATATGATGCTCCAGTGTAGAATATGGAAGTAATGCACTTGCTCTTGGATCTCTTCCAGCTCTCAAGGAAAGAAAAGGAGCTGATCAGTTCCTCTGGCTTGGGAAATGCTGGCTTCAATATTTTAATTGTTTATTTGTTGCACAGGAACCACTGTGCTACAGTTATTGTAATGTTTTGATTTCTTGCTTCTGAGCTCCTTCCATACATCGGCATCTTCTCAAAGCTCTGCTCTGTCCTGGAAGGTCTCTGACACAAAGCAGTGCAGAGTCCAGAGAAATCTTCTGGAAAACAAAGCTGAAATCTTGATGAATTCTAAATTTGCAGGAACTGACAATTCCCAGCTGTTTTCCTGTTATTACCAATGCACTCTTACAGAACAGCAGAATGTATTATTAAAGGTAAAAGCTTCATCTGTTTATTTTATGTGATGCTTTGATAGGTGATCCAGAGATGTCCTATAGAAGTAAGGAAAAGATGGGGAGGAATGTCTTGCAATGTGCAGTTGTGGGTCATGAGTATTTTCTGTAGCTGTGAGTTTAGGAATGAGATTACACCTACTGTGTGCACCTGAGCTAAACATCCTCATTCTCAGTGTAAAGTTCAGTTAGAAAATAAATGGGCATAATTGGAATATTACCCTGCTTTTCCCAAACATGGGTGGGCTTGCTGTTCTTAGCAGAACTGCTGCTTCTTTTAACTCTTGTCTCTCCTTTCATCTCTCATGCTGTTCCATAACAAGAGCTCACAAAATTAAGAAATTATGGAAAAACCTCATTCATGACACATTATAAGTTTTTGCTAACCTTTACTGCTTTATTTTATTTTTTTTTCCCTTTGGCTGTTGGGAAAAAAGAAATCAGGGTCTAGTCTTCATCTCAGAGTCTTTAGCATTTGCACAGTGCAACTCATCTGCAATACCAAAATGTGCTTTTGAATCCAACCCCAACCCAAGAAATATGGGTTGAAAAAAAATCAATAGTAGGAAGGTTTTCAATGTCATTAGAAACATTTTTTCACAAAGGTCTGATCCTCTTTACTTCTGTTCTTGCTTCCTAAGTTATCCTAATGCAGACTAAAGGGTCTTTTGAAGGGAGGCATCTTGTCTTGTTTTGCTATCTGCCTACATTTTCCTCAATGAGTCCTTGGTATCTGGTTAGTTTATTTGAAAGTCTAGATAAAAGCCTGAATCCTGGTTTGAAGAAAAGCCTGAATCCCGGTTTGAAGAAAAGCATATCAAGAGATTTTGATTTTTTCAGGCAGAGGAAGTTAATGCTTTAATTAAAGTTTAACTTTAATGCTTAAAGTTAAGCTTTATTCAGATAAACAATCTCCCAGTATTAATGTTTCCCTGACTGGGACGTCTTTGGACAGCTGTAATATTTGTAGCAGTTCTTTTACATCATTACTTCTGTCAATTTGAAAATGCTGTGGTATAAAGTTTACAACCTTTTTTTTTTTACATTGCCACCCATTGTAAATGCTGCTGCACTAAGGAGTCAGTTAATATGGCATTATATTATATGGCATTTCTTGTGACAGTGGAAGTAGGATAATATCATAGCTGGAATATGTCATGATGGCTTGAAATTTCTGTGCTGATTATCATTGCAATGCAATTTGTATTCAACTGTTAACAAAGATGTTAAAGCAGTCATTTTTGATGGATTGCTTGATTTCAACACAGAATTCTCAGGAATGCAGTGCTTTGTGCCTTCTAGGTAAGCAAAAATCAAAGCAATAAAGAATCATATTGTGTGAGATGGTTACCAGGGGAGGTGAGTTTTGCATTCCTGGGTTTTGGAATGTGTTCCAATAACACCAAAGAACTTTGCAAAATTAACTGTGATACTTCAGAGGAGCACGGCACTTTCACAATTGCTGTTTCAGTCTGTCTCATAGACTGCGCCTCTTTCTGTCACCTGAAAGACTCCATCTATTTGATGAAATGGGTTTCATGTGTAACATTCTATAATTGCCAGCCTCTGTGACTGTACAAGACACCTTGGCACAGTGGCTTTCAAAATGATTGGTAGTAAATGGAAAGCTGTAATTGAAATTAATGCAAAGTTTGCCGCTTTTAGTAGGATTTTGCGTAATAGTAATAAACACTATACAGCATATTGTTTGCATTTTAAACTTGCTGCCTAAAAGAGTTCTCAGAATTGGTTATACAGGTCCTGAAAACAGTCAAAATGCTTTTAAACTGCATGGAAACAGAAGATATGAAGTGCTTGTTCCATTTTCTCTCTTCCTCTCAACTCACCTAAATGCACAAACCCTGTTCCACAGACCCTTGTCATTCATGTGAAACTAAAAAGCTCTATCAACATGGAAATTCTCCAGACTGTCAATTTCCTTAACTAATCCAATTTCTACAGACAAAGCATCTGCTGTGCTTTTAGCATGTGCTGTATTTGCTGATAGGAAGGGAGAAAGATATTGGTGGGAGATCAGGTCTGGGATCTTCTGTAGGAATCAGAACTGCACTTGCAAATAACTTGTACAAGTAAATATCAAATAACAGCTGGTTGTGTTAAAGAAAAGCCTTTGGAGATACTCAGTGAGAACCTGTGTTACATTTACAAGGCATGTATATATCAATATATATCAAGGAAACTGTATAAGAAGAACTTGGCCTGAAAACCTAATGGTGGTACTAATGGATGTCATGGGATAATCTTCCTTCAGTGGAAAGATCCTTCAACCCTTCCATGAGCAGCTATCACTCTACACACTGCTTTCAATCTTTTACTCATTCCCATTGAAATGAATAGAGCTGCTGCACCATTTATTTCAAAACCATTTATGCAGCAGGAAGAATATATAATAATAGTAAAAAGACACTGTAGTAAGGAAAATAGGTCGTTTGTGTGTTACACATGACTCAGCAGAGCCCATATTTTGTAACTGTTCAAAGCTGCTTGGCAATTAATCCTTCTCCCAGTAAAGTCTTGGCCTCAGGCACCTTGCCATTTGTTTGAGGTGGGAATGGTGCAATGGGAAACCTACAGCTTTCTACAAGGCTGAAATAAAGCAGGAGTTGCAGTGCTATGGTACAGATTAAAATCACTAATTAACTTTATTGACATTTAAAATTAATTTTCTGTTATGTAGCCTAATCCCAGGAACCTAACTTTGCTGCATTAACTAATGTCAAAAAAGACTAGTAAGTGATCCACTCAGGGATAAAGTGTATGTACTAAAATGTGTTCAGTTGTTTATTGTGTAGAGCAGAGAGAGGGAGCAAGGTGAGCAGGAGAGGTACCTGCCCATCTGTCTTGTCTTTAACTAAAACATCCAAATTTCTTCTTTCCATCTGAGTGATGTCCTTTCCAGCCTCTCCTGATCCTGCAGGGCGAGTTGGTCCTTCCCCACATGGTGCCAGAGGTGCTGTCCTGGCCCTGCTGCCCTTCAGCACAATTTCCCAACCCTGGCTGTGGCAGCAGAGCCTCACAGTGGGCTCCAACATGGATTGCTTCCAACACAGACTGACTGGAATCCAGAAGACAGATGACTGTCCTGGTACTTCAGCTTTCTGCTGAATGCAGGTACCACCTGGTGCTGCTCACACTTTTGTATCAGGAATTTTTTGCTTTGGTCTGATGTGCCCTTGTCTTTTCACTGTAGGTGTAGCATCCCTGATAGGAGCAAACAGGCAGCAGGGACAGGTTTTTAAAAGTATCAAAGTGCCCAGAGAAGCAGAAAATCATACTACATGTTGGGATTTGTATTGAGGTGCCAAATATCTTTAAAAATCTTAACTCCAAAGCTTCAGTTTCTGAAATCGCACTTAGATTAAAATTCCAGCTCTTGTCCAGAAGAAACTCATCTAAAGAGGAGTGAGGAAGAGGAGGGATCAGTTGCACAGATGTTTGGGTCCTACTTACACAAAGAGATTGCAAGTGTTACAGAAAGTATATCTTAAAGACAAAAAATATAAATAGGAAAAAACCCTCCAAAATGTATGCCTTAAAAGAATTCTTACTTTAAATTGATCTAGTGCCATTCTTTGGATTTTTTTTTTGAGGTCTAACTAGTTTTTTAAATGTTGGCTTTGTTCTTAAATAAATACCAGGGCTGAATCATTACCCTCCTGCTGAGGTATATACAGACAGGGGAAGATTTTAGCACAAAGTAACAGCTTCATGTCTGAGTATCTCCATTTTTGGCAGCTTGCATCTCATTCTATTATTTAAGCATGGGGGAAGGATTTGAATGTAGAATGTTGGGGGTTTATTTTAGTTTGTTTAATTATTAGCTTAGAACCAAAAATAGTACAAGTCCTGCTTTACTTTAACACTAAGGGTCCTATTCATAGAATCCAAGCCACAACCATGAGAGAATTGCATAACTTAGGAACATAATAACTGTAATTACTGGAACAGCAAAGGTCACTGGGTCCATCACCATTATTTCGTAATTTCCTTTTTACTTTTATCCATTTGTGGATATAGTCCTACTTTATCCATTCCTTCTGTGAACATCTTGTTACAAGCATGACTGGGTTTGCTGTCCCTGAATTAAGCAGGACACCAACTTTTCCTGAATGTCTGGTTTTTTTCCCCCCCAAAATGTTGTAACTTTTCAGCGCTTCCTTCTTCTGCTTCAAAATTTTGTTTGAATTTTTAATCAGTAGGGATCCACTGAGAGTGGTGGTGTTCCTGTCACCAGCTGTCCTCAAAGCAATGGCCATGGAATCCTTCCACTGTGGAAAAGCATTTACCCACCTTGCTCTTCAGAACATTAATCTGGCTAATAAAAAATTGCTGTATTTGCACTCAACCCTTAGTTGTTCATGACTATATAGCTGTTACCCCTCTACCTTAAATCTGGTTTATTTTGGGGTCATGGATCTTTCACCACATCCTGGAGGCTGATGGCTGCTTCCACTTAAGAAAAAAGCCTCGTCTCCAATACAAGGTCCTGTTCTGCCAAAGAGCACTCTCTGCAATGTTTCCAGTGCACTGAGGCAGGTTATCCATGGCACAGGTTCCATTTGCTGCCACAAAAGACTGTTACCAAGACAGTTTAGAATTATCTCCTGTACAACATTAGATTTTGAAGTATTTGTCTATTTAGGTCAAAAGCAGTGCTACCAAATCAGGGCAAAACTGCGTAGGAGGCTCTTGGGTTTGCATCCTCATTTATCTGAGTGCTGCACTCTGCTCAGTGCAGTTTCTAAACTTGCCTGAGTGAAGGTTCACTTCCATCAGATGAGGCACTGAGGCCAGGGGCATTAAATAACTTCTACTGAACCATGGCAGAGACCTGCATCTGCCACAAATCAAACATAAATCTTCTAAATCCCATATCAGCAAAGCCAGTATAAGAAAAAGTCAAGTTTCTTGGTATTCAGGATTCTTCAGAATTTGAAGGGGACTAGTTTTGGGAGATGTCTGCTTTTATTTAAAAATTCATGTCTTCCCAACACATTTTATCACACACAGCATGTCATAGAAACAATATGACTGACTGGCAAAGTGACCTTAATCTGGGATGAAGTGTCAAAACAGGGCTTTGTCGCAAACCAGGAACCTCTTGGTGTAAGCAAATTTACAAGACCAGGGCTAAGAGAAAAGCAGGTCAGATTAGTTTTATGCTCCAACTTGGATTAGAACTTTGGTAATAATGCCATGTCATCTCTCTCAACAGTTTGGTTTATCTGGCAAACTCCCACACAAATGCCTTTTCTTTTACCTGTATTTTGAATGTAAAGTTTTCATTTGACCTGAAGGGGGTTTTGGAGCGTTTTCATACTTGTCTTTCCAAAGAGCTTTGTGACTGGTGCAAGTGTTCATTTCTCCTGTGGGATTTTGGAGGGAGGATTCACATATTTTCATCCCTGCCTGGTACATGATTGTATCAGGAGCCCACACGCAGTGGAATAGCCTGGGCATGGTCATCGTGGACCTGCCTTACACCTGGGTTTTGCTTCAGCTGGAAAAGTGCTGGGAAGCAAAACCCAGCTGGAAAAGTACTGGGAAGCTGTGCCATGAAGATTTAGCTTCAGCTGGTCCAGCACTGGTGAGAAAGCTCAGCAGCACAGACACTGTTCAGTAAATATTGGGGCAAGCTCCCCAGTGTCCTGCTCAGCAAAGATCAGGGGACCCAGAGTGAGTTTAAAGAAGCAGCTACACAGAAATGGTGGAAGTAAAGTCAGTCTTTTCCTGAGTTTATAGTTTAGCAGCAATCAGGGATCCTAAAACCTCTGTCTCTAATTGAGTTTAAAAGTTCTCACTTTGACCTGTAAACCCCCTCAGGCTCAGTAAATTACAACTAACATTTTTTCTTACTGTCATGCCTTACCTGAGAAGAGATGCTCTGAGTACAACCACTTTGTGAATAAAAATCCATTAATGTTTTATATCTAAATGAATAATAAAAATAAGAATAATATTTGAGGACATGAGAGATAAGTCAAAAGTAATTTAAAATACATATACATATTTTAATGTAAATTGGTTGGAGCTATTATGCGTAGTCTGGATAGACTATTATGTCACTGTCTAGATAAACTGCTTTCCTCCAGGTCTTCACAGTGAAATCAGAAGTGTGGAATGGATTAGAAAGTACACGGAAGGCAAAGCCCCTTCACTCTGGTCAGTGTCTCCCTGTGGGCAGTTGAGGGAGAAAGGAGTGCAGTGGGACATAGACTGAGGGCTCTGTTCTCAGTGGAAGCCAAACTTGGTGTTTTGAAGGAAAGGAAAAAGGTTTTTGAATCCTTCAAGTTACAGATCAAGCCTGTTAATAATTAAATTCTCAGCAGTTGGTGCCTGCACATTCTGTGACTCCCTTTACCTGAAATACTTCACTTTCCAAGTGATAATATACTGAGAATTGAATACTTATAATAAAATAATTGAGTTTTTAATTGAACCCGTTAATCTTTATTGCAAATTCCAGAAATAAGAGGGTTTTCAAAGTGCTTTAAGCCACAAAGTTTTCTTCAAAATATAGGCTAAAATCTGTATGTATATATAGACATACTTTCAAAATTGTGGGACTCATATGGAGATGTGTAACACCTCTGCAGACAGGAGCTTGGCTTGATGCAGTGTAATAAATTATCAAGTCTCTCTGCAAAGAGCTTTCTTGCCCCACTGGGGTGTGCTGACTAGGGAAAGCCATAGCTGAGTGGTTGCAAGAGCCAAAAAGAGAAAAATGATATGAAGAAGTAAAAAAAACCAAAAACCCAACCCTGTTCTAAATAGGCTTGATTTCTGTCGAAAGGAATTAATTCCCTTTGAAAGGTACTCCCTTCATTGCTAATTAATTCACATGCACCTAATGTGTGATTTCAATTTAAAGAGCTAATCCCCTTGTGTGAGTTCAAAGAGGGTTTTTAAAAAATGGAACATTTGAAATGCCTATGAAAATGCAAAGGAAATTGAAGGGGGTAAAACTTATGGAAATCTCTTATTTCCCCAGAAATACTTCTAGAAAGTATTTGTATGAATGGGTGTGTATACATGTTTATGTAATACTTATTTTATATAGATATATATATATGACAAGAACTGAATGAGCTGATAATAATAATCAGGATGTTAATGACAACTGCTTCATATTTAGCCTTACAAAGACTTTGAATAGATCTTAAAAAAAAAATCTTAAATTGGAAAACAGAACCATACAAAAATGTGAACTTTAAAACCTTTATAAATAGAATTCCTGTGGTGCTCCAGCATGGCCAGGGAATTTGCTATAGAGATTTGAATGGACCTTCTGCAGAACTCTGCCATTGAGAAATGAAGTGCAGGAGCCACAGACAGACCTGCACTTAGCTGGGAGAACTAAATGCAGCAAAACAGTTTTATATAAAGCACTTTCATTCCAAATGTTGATCTTTGGAGAATAAATATAATTTTTTTACTTTTTTAAAAATTTTGAAATCTTCAAAGAACAGAATGATCTAGAAAAGTCAATTTCGATAAACAAATATTCTTAAATGGAAATTTTAATGTTTTTCTAGCAAGTGACACAAAACTTGTATTTCTTAATTTGGAAATGTTTAGAAAAATCAGTTGACAGTAGCCACCCAGCTATTTTTGGGAAGCTGCACATCTTTTAAGAAAATGCTATAAATCCTCTCCAACCTATTGCATACTGCAGTGCTTAAATATATTTATTTTCTGCTCTATTATTTATTACTTTTGTCCTTCCTTACACTCTCATGCCAGCTCCATTTATCTTTATTCATGATGACTGGAGATGGTGGCAAGGAGTATTTGTTTGAGGACAAACACTTTTGGAAAATAACAAAACTAACTCCTGACCTTCAGCTGGGAAGAGGCACTGTGGAAATAATTCTGTGAGGAAAAAACCCCAAAGAATTAACAACAAGATTTCCCAACAAGAGTCTAGAGCAAGCCTTGGGATGAGAATACAAGTAATGGGTGTATTTGCCAACTTCCAGTTTAAAAAGTTGAGAATTTCCGGCTGCTTTTTTTCTGTCCCCCAATCAGAAAAGATCTCACTCTATAGATCCTGAAGTCTTGATGTTTGTTAAACTATTTTTATCCTTGTATGAATACTCCTTATGTAACTTTAAAAAAAAAAAAAACAAAAAACAAACCAACAAACAAACAAACAAAAAAAAACACCAACCAAAAAAAATCCCCAAAAACCTTCATCCCTTGCTGTAAGCAACAACCTGATTTTTGCTGGTTAGCAGCTGCATCTGAGCTCCATGTATGCAGGGAGCCTCCAAATATCCACTTATTACATTGCTGTCCTCACAAAGTGTTGAAAGAGGATACAATAATAGGTCAGGACAGAGAGAATATCAGAAAATACCAAATAGATTTTTCATGTAGTTTATTGGAATCAAATATATCCTGGGGCAGTGAGAAGAAAAGGAGTTTTCAGTCCAAAATAGAACTTTTAAGATTTTTTTCATCCTTTTCATAAAGCATCTGAAAGTCTGAGGAAAAGTAGGGGAAAGGAGGATGAAGTAGGAAAATACCTTGAGGGATTAATGTTCGTGTCTCAAATAACACTTTCATATTTTGCGGCTTTCAAGCTTTCTGGTTTGTTTTCTCTTTTTCTTCTTTTGTTCTGGGAATAGCAGATTTGTTTGCCATAGTGCAGAGTTTGGTGCATTGGGTGGGGGCTGCCAAGGTGCCAAGGACCAAGTGAGTGCTCTGGACCCCTTGTGGCACTCTGGGGGTACTGGGGTCTGCCTGCTGCTGCCCCTGTGCCTGCTGTCCCCAGCACTGCCCGCTGTCCCAGCACAGCTCTGCAGGAGCCTGGCTGCAGTGCAAGGTGTCCTTGCTGTGGTCACTGCTCCAGCCCCTCCTCTGCCTGCCCTGGGCAGCCTCCCTTCCCTTCAGCACTCTGAAAGGGCTGCCCTGGACTGCAGAGAACAAATGTCTGCTGGGGCCTGGGTGGTATTTTTTGGGTTTCTGTGTAGGAGCAAAGGGTACAGCTGCCATTTCAAACAAGCTTTAACTTTGTTTCAGTTGATGAGGTGTTCTGTTTTCTTTGTGACCATGTAGTGAGATGTCACATGGATTCCTTGTGTCCTCATCCTCTCTCTTTTCCAACAGAGGTGAATATTTTTTCATGGGTATTTTGGTGTTTATTTTTGGGGTCTTTATCACATCTTACATTCAGCTTCAGTAATTTATAATTGTAATGGTAGCTAAAAATCACAGTCTGTACTCCAAGTGTTCACATGACATTTTCTATTTTCTACATACAAACCTTAACTAACACGTGCAAATCAAGACTCTAGACACAAGTGCCTATTATCACAAAGAAAATTGATGCATGTTTCATTCCACGAGTGAATAAATACAGGGCAAAGACTGAAGATGCATAATTTTGGACAATTAAGTTCAAAAAATATCACGTGTTTTATTTTTAACCGCTTCTGATTTTTTTTTTAACTAATTGCTCCTGCTCTGATTCATATCCCTGCAGAGCTGTGTGTGTTTGTAGCTCAGCTCTGGCTTCACAAAGTGAGCAGTCAGCAGTCAGCAATTAGTCAAAGTCTGAGAAGCTTGCTCAGGATTTCTGCTACAGCCATCACTCGGGGCTGCACACAAGGCTGTGACTAAATGTCTTTCTTGGAAATACTTCTTAGAAGCATGATGCTGAAAACATTCTCCTGGTTCACAATAATTGGTTGTCTATTGGTGGAAAGGCAAGAACAATTTAGGAATAGCATAAATATCAAGCTGGTTTAGGCATAATAGGGATGCACTGACTGTGACCAGCAAGTACAGGACACAGTATCATCAGCTTACCTTATAAATGTTTATAATACCATTCTCATTTTGAAAATTATCACTCAACAGGATATTTTTTGCTTCAGAAAAGGCTACAGACAAAGATGTTGAAAGATGATTAAGGTTGAAAAACCAAGCATGCAGAAATGAAGAAGTACCCTTCATCTAGTTAGCTCATTGAATGCATTATAAGATAATATTTAATCACACAAACACTTTGTGTTTTCTGTGTTTTCCTAGTGCTACAATTCATTCAGCTTTTCAGGTGAGGGTGTATAAATACATCTGCTAATTCAATAGCAGAGCCTCTGGGGGTGCAACAAGGAAACTTTTAACTCATTCAGTGCTGTGCTGTCCCTATAAGCCTGAGTTTAACCCATCTGACAGCTGGGAGGAAAGCACATTCTTTTTTTCTCTTGTTCCTGAGGAATCTCATTACACAGGTTCTTTTCACCCCTCTTGTGTCACACATCATGCTTGAGAACTGCAGCAGACTGCTGAAGGCTGGGCGGGGAAATGGGGTAGGAGAAGTCTGAGGGTGCCTGTCAGGAGGGCCAGTCTGGGCAGTGAGCCCTGCAAGGCTGGCACTGCAGGGCTGTGGCACAGGCTGTGGCACAGGCTGTACAGATGCACAGAGCTGATGGCTGGGAAATATGGCTGAGCAATACAAAAGGGGCTGGGATACTTGACATGAACCAGGGTTCCTCTTAAAACATGGTAATAGCTCTCTCCCATACTGGACTTCCCTTAGGACACAAGCAGTTTGTCCTGTGTCTCTTTCTTAGAAATGGATGAATATGTTTCTTCGGTGGAAATTTTAAATTCTACAAGAGTTGTTAAGATGGTAATGTGAATTAGAGAATTGGCTTGATTTATACCAGATTTGTATATCAGTCTGAATAGACAAAATTCAAAAAAGTAGTAAGAGATTGAGACCAAAACAGGAAGGAATTAAACACGTGGGAACCATCCAGTGCATAGTAACATTTTTTATGTTTCCCTTTCCTCTCCAAAGGACTGTTTTTTCTGTCCTGTCAAAAGGAAATGCCAGATTTTAGGTATGACAATTGTGTAAAATAATCTCATTAATTTTTTGGTTTCATAGAGAAGTCGCACTCCCTTCCCTCACTGCATTTAGCAGTCACCTCTGGGATAAAAAGGTGACCCTAACAAACATAGGTCTGTAAGAGCTGGAAAGGGTGTGCCCCAGGATACCAAGTCACACTCTCACTTCCTCATAAAGCACATGGGATCTCAAATGCTCCTGTCTAAGGTGTGGAAAGATAAATGGGGGATTAGTGGCTACAAATGTATCACTTATTTGGTTTGAGTTTACACTCTCTTACACGAATCAGGAAATATTTTGTGACTGTTTCTCATCTAAAGCAATATTACTGAGAACACATAGTCATTGCTTGTACATGACAGATTTAAAAATCTATGTTTATGATAAATGTTTATGTTAAATGGTATTATTTTTCTTTTCTCACATCTAACAATGTAATACAGTAATGCCAAGTGTGACTCAGGTATTGCAATGATTCAGCAAGCTTAGAAAGTCAAAAAGTAGACATAACAGACTGGAAAATTGGAGATGCTGAGCAGAGATGATAATTGGACTGCATAAAAAGTAAAGCAATTACTGAAACTGTCATGCATTGTGTACATTAACAAAAAAGTGCATACAGGTTGACCAAAAATAATATTCCAGGGTCTCATATTGCAGTTATTAAAGTCAGTGGCATATCTGCTGCAACTTATATGCAAGTAGGACTTGACTCTAACTTCTTATAATATTCTGAATGTTGAATACTATGAGCAGCTACAACTGATACATCTCACGAATTGAGACATATACAAGCAAAAGCTTATAAAAATCCACAGGATGAAAATTGAGATTTTTGCACAGAAAATCATCTTCTGGTTGCCACTGGGTGACATCAGGAGTGTCTGTTTTTCAGACAGTCAGCTGATGGTCAGTCCAACTGTGCCTCTTAACCTCCTTCAGAACAAATCCTGCCCAAAGACTTTCATATTTCAGCTTTGGAAGATGCAGTCAGATTTGCAGAGAAAATGCTGCCAAACACAGGGGACCACTTAGGGAGTAATAAAATAACAAGGCATGGCCTTATTACAGGAGGCCAGCCAAGGAGAGAAATACAAAGGTCCCTGAGGCTGAGGGTGGGATTGACAGGAGGAGGAGGAAGCAATAAAAAGGAACTAAATGGAGGGAGACAGACTGAAATTAGATGGCAATTACTGAAAACATATCATCCATGTCCTTCAAATGATGTTCTCTATGATCCAAGTGCCTGGAAAGATCTAAATACCCATTTGTCTCCATTGGGCAAATTTAAATGCTGAGCATTTACACTTCTGACTTGTCCAAATAGTTTGGAACAGTGCAGGTGAGATCTTCAGCAAGTGTAACTCATTTTTGCTCCATTGGCAGAAGAGCATAGGATGTATGAAGTCCTAAAAGCTGAAACTGTTTACATTAACTGAAATTCTGACCCTATAAGTCAAAATTTATAAAAGTCATAGCCAAATCCCTTTTCCGTCTGGCTGGCTAGCTTCCAGTTTTCTACAAAATTATCCATGGAACTATACTGTCCAAAGTTACATGTGTATTCCTTCTAGATGTAAAACTGTTGAAAGATTTTAAAAATTTATACAGTTTTTTTGGGGGTTTTTTTGTTTTGTTTTTTACTTTCCAATATCTTCTTTATCTGATCTTTATTTAGCTTTATAATACAGTGTTTACCTGTGGGTGGTGTTGAGGCTTATCTGGTAGGCGATAGCCTAAAAGCCTCTGCTGGCTGTTGCACAACCTCATAGTTTGATGCTTTCACAAGTTTTGGGTTCCATCTCTAACTAGCAGGGATGAAGATGTGCCTACGATGAGAGGACCCTCTTCCATCTCAGTTTCCAGCTTCAGATTTTTAGACCTCTGTATCTGACCTTTCCAAGTTCTGGTTCTGTCATGGACTCAGATCTGCAGGGACTAATCTGAGCTATCACTTTGAAATTGTTGGCATAATTTTTTATTGTGTGAGCATTTAGTGCCTTTTGCTCTTGTCTGGACTAAAATACCATAAAAATACACCATTTGTTTTATTGTTTCCTTTCAGGCTGCCAATTCTGTTCTTAGCTGTAGACTAAAGTATTATGACAGACAAAACAAGTGTTCCATAGATGTTTGCTAGCCTCTAAAAGATATTCTTATCTGGGCAAGAAATTAATTTGAAGCATCTGTATTAATTTTATCAGGGGCATTTTCCCTATTTCAGTGCTAGAACAAGGTATTATTCCTGTCTATGTTGGTTTTTTCCCCCTTTTAGGACTGATGTTTCACACTTTTTTGTTTATTTATCAAGTGATCCCACCTGGGAAAACCCTAAAATGTTCCAACATGTATCACATAATTTTTAAGCTGTATCCTTGTCTCACCTGTCAGCACTGATGTTCTTAATACATCAGCTCCCAGCCTCTCCAGTTCCAGTGACATCAACCTGCTAACTCATCTGTTGCTTTCAAACACAGATCTTCATGCTCAGCATGAGCTTCCTATCAGCATTCGCAGAGCTAATTGTTGTCTGCCTTCATATCCCTTCCTAAAGCCATTTTCCCATATGATGACAGAAAATTTTGAGTGATTATGCAGCTGGTATGCTTTAACCTCTCCTTTTCTTTTCACCAAATATTGTCTCACTGTGGTATTTGACTCCCTCTTTATTTCCTGAATCCAACTGTTGCCTCTTTCTTATGCCTGGGTGATATTCCCTGTGACAGCTCCCGACCATGATTACGTAGGTGCTACAGGAATACAATGTAGACATCAACAATAACAACATCCTTATCTCTCTTTTTTTATAGAAGCAGTTTCATCAAAAAATGATGCCTTGTTTAGTTACTCTGTCTTAAGAGAGAAAGAATTAGAAGCTGTAAAACCAGCAGACCAAAGCAGCCCAAACACAAAACTTGAGTGCTTTGGTCAAGCAGACAGAAACACCAGGCTGGGAAAGTTTCCCAGTTCAACGTAACAGATTCACCAGCTACTTGTGTATTCATAGCTACCAATGAGGTACAGACAGAGACTGGTGATGTAGATTGGGCTCTGTTTTAAAGGTTTCCTGAAGGAAGGTTGTTCTGCCTCTTCCCCTAGAGTTGTTATGACTGAAGGAGTGAGAAGAGCTCACTCCTGTCAGGGAGGGCCTGTCAGGTGCCCTCTGCAAGGGACAGGAAGCTCACTGCAAGAGGATTTACTGGGGTTTTCACCAAGCCTCTGTCAGGCAGGGTGATGTCCCTCACGTCCTGAGAGCTGACAGAGACTCTGCTGGCCAGGATGAGCAGAGTGCACATTTGTGCAAAGACTTATCCCNNNNTTTGTGCAAAGACTTATCCCAGTAGCTGTCCCTAGGATTGCTTCTTGAGACATCCACTCCTGCTGTCTGTGTATCTGCAGGGGCAGTTTCCATCTCAGATGTGACCAGCACTCCTTCACCAATCCGTGTGTTGGAACCTAAAGGATAAGGGGCCTTTTCAGCCTACTGGTGTTTGTTTACAAAAGAGAGAAAAGATGTGTTTAATGAAATGCAAAACATAATGCACCTCCAAGTACATCTCCTGCCTAAAGAGGGAGTTAACAAACGTGAAATCTGCTCAGGCTTCCAGATTTATCAGAGCATGACCACAGATACAGTTCATGGCTCAAACTGTGTCAGATGCTGCAGATGCTGCCCTGATCTAAGCAAATGCAGAAAAGGGAACCACACAGAGCTCAGTGAAGCTGCAGCTCTGTCCCTTGGGCAGGAGCACATCCCACACTGGCTCTTAAGAACAGAAATTGTCATCTGTATCTGAGAGCTACGGTCCTCTCCAAAGGGAAGAGGTGTGTCCAGCCCGTGCATCCCCCACGGGGCTACCTGGTAGTTTGCAGCCATTAGGTAACTCCAGAGCCTCTGCCAGGACATAGCCAAAACCTTTGTGAACAGGATGCCCTAATTTTCTTCTTTTGCTGCGCAAAATCTGCTGTATTTTCTAATTGACAAAAGCACTTAATGAAGTTCAGTACTTTGTGCTATACACTAATTTCTTTTTTGCATATGCAGCCACTTCAAAGGTCTTTTCTGAACTTCAAAGACTACCTTTTGAAGTCTCTTAAATTGTGAGCTGGCTAAAAGGATTTACATCCTCCATTCAAGGAGTGTGTAAGGAAATTCCACTGGAATTTACCACCAAGAATGAAAGATCCCTCACCACAGGGCACTTGCAACTTGGAGGGTCCTGGCCCAAACAATTCCATGATTCTGTTATAAAATATTTGCTGTACAAAAGATTCCTGCTCTCTTCTTTAAAAGAGAGGTATGTTTTAGTGAGGTAGCTATTAACATATGAATAGTAAATATTTACAAAAATACTCTGTAAAACAAGAATCCAAGTGAAAGAGGGACTCAGCCCCCTTCTGATATTGAGAATATTATTTTTTTAATTCCACTGAAATTTAGGATCATGCAAACAGACGTTTGCTACTGCCAGTGAAGCCCTCCAGTGTCTTGGCAACCCGGCAGTAATTATAACTTGAAGTTTCTGTCAACACCCTTTGGGAGGCAATCTGTAATCCATGGGCCACAGGGACAGTGGGGAGATGCCTTTTCTTCTTCCGCTATGTTCCTCCACAGCCACGGGAAGAAAGAAGCAATAATTTCTCAGCAGAAACAATATTTCTCCTTTTGGTTACATGGATTTTCCTGGACTGGCAGAATAGGACAAAAAATCAATAAGATCAATAAGGACTCCTATATCTGGGACTCTAGTTTAAGTTAATCAATCTCAAAGCAATAATTACAGCTCAGCAATATTCCCAGGGCAGGTGTTCTCAAGCATTTCCAACTAGTTTGTTTTCACTAGTTTATTTCTAGTTTTTACCAATATGTAAACCATGAAAGGTAGTCTGGGTATATAATAGTTTACATTTTCTGAAACTGTAGGTCTCTCTAAATCTCAGTATTTGCTGAATTGCATCTATCTTCCTGGAATCCTGGTTTTAAACTTGGTTGGAATTTTTTTTCTTTAAGAGAGTTTTGCGTCAAAATCCAAAGATCTCCAAAACTGAGTTAGCTTTGACAAGAAAACAAAATAGGAAAGGTAAGAAGTCCAGCAAATTATAAAAAATATACTTGGAAAAGTGAGAGTTCTTTATTTGATTTGATAATTTTAGGTTTTATATAAATTGTTCAATGCTCCATCTTCTCTATTTAAGAACATACCAATAGCAGTGGTGTGGGGTATTCACATGCCCAGCTATGTGCAGTCATATGATAGTTATAGGACAGTTAAATATCAAGTTATGTTTTTTAAACCTCAGTAGATACTTAGTATTGGCTGATAAAAAATCTCAGACTTTCTTCCTAACTTGTCTTCAGCACCATTTCTTCTCCATCTGAAGTTACAAGAGCAGAGCCCCACTCTCTGTCTCATCAAGAATTCCAGGGTTCTGCTTGCAGTTCTGTCTTGCCATTCCCTTGTACTTTGGCTAAACTCTGCCAGAGCATGTTTCCCCCTTCTGATTATCACTTGAGTTAATAAATACCTGAGACTTCATCTCTCTAAGCTTTCTTTTCTGCTGGGTCTATGTTTAGCAATAAAAGTAGAAGATATCTTTGATTTCCAAATCACACCTTTGCAGTCACAAGAGGACAGAAATAGTATCTTTCTGAAGTCCTGTCCCAGCTCCATCGCTATTGGTTGGCCTGGCCCCACTCCCTTCAGATGCCAATCCTGAAGCTCTCTTCATAGTGTAGAAATATCCTCTTAGGCACCCTAAATAAAAATGATACAACTTTCAAAGAGGCTGAGTGCAGCTCCCATTTGATTTCCCTGGGATTCATAAAATGCAATTAGGCCACTCGCACAGAAGGATCCTTGGATGTGAACACATTGTATTTATCTAGGTTAGACTATTTTGGCCTATTGTTTATTTCATAACCAAGGCTGATCTACTTTTTACATGCACTCAAGTTAGTAGGTTTCTTCCAGTCCCCTTTAAATTTGCTGTTTCAGAAATATTACCAGTGTTCAATCTCAGCTGTAAATAATGACTCTCATCTTTAGGTAGACCATAGCTTAATTGGTAAAATTGCTTAATTGTCTTACTTACACACTGTGTTCTCTGCTGAGTTATTTAGAGCACTTTCTATACAAAATGCATTATTCAAAACACAATCTGTGCTCTTGACTTACAAACTTCACATACATTGCAGAAGCTTGTCTGGATTTTCTTTACTTTCTATGTTCTAGCACCTACATCTCTCAATACTTCTATTCCTTGAAAAAAATGTTCAGTTAAGGATTTCTTCACCCTTACAAGCAGCTAACCTAAAACACATATCAGCAGGACAGATAGCACGAGTACACTTTAAGATGACAAAACTCCCTCTGCTGTCCTTTCCCAGTCATTGAACAATAATGGCAACAACAGCTTTGCTCACCTCTGCCTTTCTGCTGGCCTTCGGCACCTGAAAACAACCTCTGTAAGTAACAGAGCAGAAGCAAAGGCTCATTTGCTATGTGGAGCCTTGCTTTACCTGGCACATTGCTAGGAAACGCTGTGTTGCAGTAAGTTCCTATTTCCCAATGAAAGGAAGGACAAGGCAGGTGGGAACATTCCTACCAAGAGTAATAATGGATGGCACCAAGCTGCTATCACAGCCATGACTGCTGTGTGCTCATCAGGAGGATGAGCACTGCTGTTTTCAGCTGGAAATGGAAAGAATGAAGATTCCTGGACTTTCTGCCATACCTGTTCTCACTCAAAAGCATAGATGAGATACTATTATAAGGTAATAATAATTACATGGAAAGTTAATTAATTATTTAAGACCTTAATTAATCAGGAAGCAACATGAGCTTCTATCAGCAAATGCCAGGAAAAAAGTGAAATCCCTTGGACTGTAAGTTCCCAGATTAATGCCTTGCTCAGCAGTGTCTGCATTGCACCACTCTTCTCTTCTCCTGTTGCATAACAGCCCACAGCTGTCCCACTGTGATCTGCTCTGGCTCTGGGAGATTCCCCTTTGTCACCTCACCTCACTGGCAACACTAGTGCTCACCTCCCAGAGGTACAGATTGCCAAGCTTGGGAACTGCTGGTGCTTGGGATGTTCTTAGATACCTGCTGCCTTTGACATTGTGCTCTGTTTGTGTGCATTCCAGTTTTATGAGTTTCTCCTGTTTCAGTATTCAATTACAAGAAATGGTAACAGAACTGACTTTACTCTTCAAGGTGTAGAGCAGCTAGCCCAAGAAATAATCTCCTCAGGTCTGAATTTCAGCATTTCCTAGGTGCTGGCTTGTTCCAGCAACTGTGGATCTAGAATTCATTTGAAATATTTCATCCAAATGTATCTATCCTGAAGTCCTGATTAGAAACTTAGAAGTTTTCCATGTTATAACAGATAGAGAATAGGAAGAACAGTCATTGAATTAGTGCTAAAGGAAAGTTTTGCTTTAGTCTGAGCTTCAGGAGAGAATGTTCCCAGCTGATTTGACAACCTCAACTATGTTTCCTTCCATCAGAACCTTAAAGCTGTCATTTATATTTTAACATGTGCTTAAGCTGTTATGTGGTTAAACCATGAACAATAATTCACCTTCATCTGCAGTCAGTTTCTCTCCCATAACAAGACTTTCATAAATCATTTCTAACAAAGTAAATAAATCTCTCAGTTCCCACTATGCACCATTATTAAATTTCAATCCTTCCTTAAAAATAAAGATCAATGCATTTAGTAACTGCAAACAACTAGGACTGCCATCCTTTAAAATATCTCCTGCTATAGAATTTGAAGTAGAGAAATGCATTTACTTTTAGGAATTTGAACACTAATCATGTGGCAGAAGTTGCATCCTATATACATGGAAGCTGGCAGTGGAGTGGAGCTCTGTTTGACACCTCTGGGGACCATCTACAATAGCCTACAAAAAATGGAGGAGAGAAATATGATGCAGCTTCATACTGAAATATGGAAGTGCTCATGATATACAACCCAGTGCTGACAGCCCTTCTATGCCCTTGGGAATCTTTTGCATTAGTTTGTCAGTTAATTTTTGTACAGTAAATGCTTGCACAAGTTCACTATCATATGCTTAATGCTCACAGAGTCCTCAAACCCCCTGAGTTAACTTTGCATGGAATCAGCTCCTTCTGGTGTCTTCTTTGTATGACAGATGAGACTTCTTCATTTTTGTTTATGTGGAATGAAGCAGTCATCCTAAGAAGTTGATGTTGAATTTGTGTTTTGTAAATGTTTATAATATTATGGCTGTGAGTTTTTCTGGGATATAAGGTTTAGGATTTTTAGTTTTTTCTCCTTTGTCTGTGTCTTACAAGTAGCCACCACAACACCTACTAGAGCCTGTACTCAGGACCTCTTCACCAGCAGCATCTGAAATACCACAACAATTTCACTCTGCAGGGCAGTGTGATGGGCAGTGAAAGCCTTGCCTTCATCCACATCCAAGCACATTCATATCTGAATTACAACCGCAAGAGAAAATTCTTCTTCATCATTTGACTTCTTCAAGGAGTAATACAGCCAATCTAAACTCAAGAGCCTGTGCACTGACTGGCAAACATATTTATTTTTCTGTTACCAAAAGAAATAATTTCGGCGTTCCATTTCAATTTGTTTAATGTTTACAATGTAACAAATAGAGTTAAAGAGAGTCTTGCTGCAACAAGAATCAATGATGCCTAAGAGGTATGTTACAGGTAATGATCCACACTATAAATATAGTTCAGATCTCTACAGATATTACAGTTATACCCCTGTGAAGCTGAAAATGCAAACAGCTTCTTTGTCATGGCCTAACTGAATAGAAAGAGCTTTCCAGCGAAAATTTTCAGCATACAATTCCTGTTGTATGTACTTTTGTTTGCACGATGCAGCTGTACGTGGCACATGCTGTTATCATCTACTATACAGATAAGGCTATGGAAAGACCTGGAAATGTGACAAGAAAAGCTTCTCTTGTATTTGGTTAAGCTTGCAAAAATTGCCATGTTGTGAGTTTGCTTTTTTTTTTCCTGATAAAAAGAAAATGTATGTTACTGCAGTTGTGGTAACTGACAGAAATAGCCTAAGGTAAATAAATACACAGAGCAGTTTTACGCAAAAACTTCCACAAAATAGTAATAGCATGGCTCCCTTGCAGTTAACACAAAACCTCTCTGACAACTTCCCTGCTCAATAATTTAACACCCTCTGTAGCAGGTGATGTATTCCTGTGCCATTTCTTGATCTCAGATTTTATAGGCTTAATCATTTCCACTCACTAACCAGAAGAAACCACATGTGAAATTACTGTCCACCACTTCCTAGTGACATTAGTGAAGGAATTTTTTTTGCCTGTTTACCATGTCAAATGCTTGAGAACAGTGTGCACACTCCTTACATCCACTTAAGCACTTAACAGAGTGCTCAGGTATTGATTTTCAACTATTTTTTAAACCACTCAGATGAATTCATATGGGCACTGGGGCATCTGTGAGTTATCCAAAAGGACATTGATCATACATAATGACCTTCCTCGTGGAAACAAGGATTATTCTCTTTATTCCTTTCCTTCCATTTTTCTCTTTGGTTGTCTAGCTGACATACAGTATATTACATTAAGATTCAATCCCCTAGCACCACATGTCTGAAACATTTTTGTCCTAACAAAAGAAAAGAAACTATATTCCACACAGTTGTCCAGAGTTCTGCATTAACTTCATGATACATTTATTTCTCATTCAAATCTATGTAAATGAGAGCAGAAGAGTTTTTCTTTATAAAGGATCATTCACTATGAATATATAAACTGCCCAGTGAATCTCACTAAGCATGGGATCAGGCTGCTGGCAAGAGAAAAGCTTTCATACTCAGCCCATACAAAAAAACTCAAGAATGCTTCATCTTTCAAGGCTAGCATCATTGCTTTTGAAAGTATCCTGCACCTGCTCTGCATTGTGAAACAGTCTCTTCAAAACTCAGGAACGGCTCCAGAAAGTTTCTCTGTACTGTGTCAGCTTCCAAAAGGTGTGTCTGGCTGAGGTTGGTCTTAAATGTGTGGCATCATCAGTCTGGCAGCAGGGGGGTTCCTCCAGGGGGGTTCCTGGGCAAGTCCTGCTCCTTCACCCTTCTCACCCTTCACCCTTCTGTGCTCCTGCCTTATTTTACACCACCACAAATAAATACTTATTGGCAAGAAAGCAGATTTGCCTTACAAAAATAGTCACAAAGCTGTTAAGTGGCCAAGCCCATACAATTTAGGCAGCAGCCCAGCATGAAACCTTTAACACAACCTTATCTCGTGATGTGCAGTCCTGGTGATGGCTGGAGAGCTCTGTCCATTCTCACAAAAGAGCACCTTGTTTAGCAGAAGTGCTGCAGTTATTCTGATATACAGAGGAGGCTCACAAGCTGCCTTTTTCCATGACTCAGGTTTTACTGTCTGGGCAGCTGTGGTTTTTTCTGGTTAATTAAATCTACACTTAGTTGAAGAGTAAAAATGTTGATTTCCTTTAATACAATTGGCAACAGAGAATTTTACCTACAAAATTACAGTCCTCTGTTAAAAATCTGACCTCCTCAATGGTCATTGAACATGACTGTATTTCTGTCTTTTCCTGCTGTTATTCAAAGATAAAGAAATACACAGAAAAATTTTAAAAGATGTTTTGTTCCACAAGTTTACTACAGGGGTGTAAATTAAAACCATGTCTAGACAAGGGCACATAAGCACAATTAAGCCAAATTCATTTACTGCAATATTCATATATTTATTTTAAGTATCCCTTTCTATGATATTCTCAACAGAAACAAATTATCTTTAAGTAAATTTCATTTCACTTCACTTAAACTAAAGCTTTATTTCTCAATTAAAGTATCCATGTGAACTTCAGGCTATATTGAAGATACTTTAAAATTACACTCTTTAATTAATCCTGGTTTGCTTTCCTGCTTATCTTTCCCCATGTAGACATGGCATCAGCACTGCCCGAACAGCACCCGGCGGGGCTGACCTTGGCAGTGTGATGTAAAACCTCTCTGCACAGCCTCTTGCCTGGTACTCCCTGTTCCCTTCACCTCTGCTGAATCACAGTGATGTACTTTGTAACAGGAGCTGATAGGGATCATTTATAACTGGGACTGCTTTTATACACATAACACTATAAGATAGGTACATTTATTAAAATGCAAAAAAAAAAAAAAAAGGTGGGGGATTTTTTGTTGGTTTTGCATTTTTTGTTTGGTTGCTTTTTTAAATTTACTATTCAGTCTTCTATGGACTGCAATTTTTTGATGTGTGGATTTCTAGACAGATAGCCATCCTGGCCTGAGTGATCCAGAATTGTCTGTCTTCCTATGTTACTGTGATACAGTTTGTTTCTTAAAACTAAATCATCTTTTAAGAATGTTTGGAAAATATCTTAAGGCTGTTACATTTATGAGAAAAGAGGTCATAAAAATAGTTACTAATTCAAAATGTGAAAACAGCAGCAAAGGAGCTGAGGGATGGGGAAGCAAACCATACTTGGATATGAAAGGGAGACTTTCTGCCCTAGCTAGACCTTAGGGAGGGCACCTCCCGTCCAAGAGATGCCAGTGGAGGGAGAGAACACATCTCTCCCCCTCTGAGTGCAGCAGGAGTGCCAAGGCAGGCGGCAGCCCAGGGCACTGGGCTCTTTCCCTTGCGGACTGTGTGCACCAGTTTGTGTGAACATGCAGAGCAACAGCACCAAAGCCTCGTGCAGTGCTGAAGGGTGAACTTCCCTGCAAGGCTTGCAGGCTGGGCCACGCCTCTGCTGCTCTGTCCTCTAAGGTGACATGTCCAGCTGTGCTAGACATGGTTGTTCAGCCATGGAAGTCTGAGGTAACAGGGGAACACTGAAGGCAGCGGGATATGAAAACTGGCAAGGAAGTCATGGCTGGTTTGGTATCCTTGGCTTTACTTTATTTTGGTTTCTAAAACATTATGTTTCGCACAGCATATTTTGTACTTTGCTCTTCTGTGCTATCTTTCATCCAAGGGATCTCAAAGCACTTTACTCACATTATTAATTAGGCCCCAAAACAACCCTGGAGGTAATTAAGTATTTATTATTGTACAGATGTGTGAGCTGAAATAGTGTCTGAGATACAGGGCCTTGTTTACATTAAAGGCCCCTTGGACTGCTCTGTTAACAGAAAATGGCTTTAAAATAGTTGTAAATTGGACTATTAGGAATGTTAATGCTTCCTCATCCTTGTTATTCTTGATGCTGGCTTGTTCAGTGAATTTTCTAAACCTTACACTGTGAACAGGCAGTGCAGAACCTGTACTGGTTTAACTTCATACATGGACATCTGCGCTGAGCCTTTTGGATAGGAAATCCAATGTTGCTCCCAACACCATTTACATCAACAGCTCCATACTGCAAAGTGTGGAACTTGCACATTTAATCACTGTCAGGATTTCCCCCTGAATCTGCATTTCCTATTTACAGTGCACAGTTGCAAGAGGAGGGAGGACAAGTGTCCCTTGTTCCAGAGATCTGTGTACTCTGAATTGCTGAAGGTGACTTAGGCACAGTTGATTAATTCAAGCATTGCAATGAAGTAGAAACCAAGAGTCTGTTCATTTGTCTCAGAATATGGGTGATAAAAAAACATATTTCCATTTGAAAAATGCTCATTTCTTCTGTTTTTATTTTCTGGTCGTTCCTTTAGCTTTAATTGCTGAAAATGTGTCTAAATGTCCGCTCTAGGTACCTCTGTTCTTCATTTAGATTAGTCCCTAAATTTGTCTGTCAAGGACGGTTTTCCCTTGTTAAAACTTTAGGGAGTTGGTGAGGTTTTTTTCATGCTCTCTCTTTTTCTTACTGTTTCCTCAGCAAGTTTGAAGCAAGCGAGGAAATAATATTGCTGTTTTAAACAGAATAAAAATTAAAAATACTATGCTAGAAAAAATACTATGCTAGAAAATAAAAAATACCATGCCAGAAATTTTATTTGCAGTCTGATTCTGCCTTGACCTAGGACTCCTTGCTGTAGGGACAGCAGGAATCTGTTCCTGCTTCTCACTAACAGCTTAACTGAATCCATACCTTCCCAAAGCTCCCAAAGCAGGTACAGAAAACTGCTTTTTCAGCATAAAGAAGGTAAAATGGAAGTCTGATGGTATCGACTTACCTAAGAAACATTTGCAGTAGAAAAAGGGACTAGTTTGCCTGGCGAGTCACCAATGATACTTCTACTTCCTCTATTGTGGACAACTATTAAGCAATATTTCAAAACAGTATTTTTTTCTTAATCAGACAAGTAGATCTGTGGATGGTAACTCAGATTAGACATTTCAAATGAAGAGTGGAAAGTGAATCCAAGTGCAGAACTTCCTTTTCTTGAACACAGTAGGCACATTTCCCTCACCAACTGAGGGTCAGGTTCAAAATCCCACATGTTCAGAGGTACCTCTGAGTATCAGCTCACCCTGTCCCAGTGCTGACTCTGTATTAGTGTGGCACTGGGTAAAGTTGTATCATTCTGTCTGGTTTTGTGCAGATTTGGCTCACAACATCAGTGGACCACAACTCCTTCTAGTCCCAGGGCTTGTGTCGTCAGTAGTGATTCAAGATCTTTGTGCCACAGACATCCCTTGAGGTTTCTTCCCGTACAGAGAATTTGTGGTGTCAGATGCTGTTTAGAAATGCATGTAATTCCTCTTTGCTTTCCTGTTTACACTGATGATGTCAGGGTTGTTTTTTATAGTTAATCAAGGTACCTTCTACAGCTATTGCAGTAGTAGAATAAAAAATACAAGCAGTGTTTATTGCCAATTGGTGTTCTCCCTCAACAAGCAGGCTATGAACTTAAAATACATAGAGCTTAAATTTGGAGGACATTCTGTACAAAATTCAAGGTTGATTTGAATTTTGGGCATAAACACCTGACAGCTTCTGTTTCACATTGGGCTATTTTAGCTTTTAGTAAGTATAGAGTCAGTAAGAAACATGTATACAGCTGATGCACAAACTAGAAGATCTTTGTCACTGTTTAATTTGTCCTGACAACAAGTTGCTGCTGTTCAGTTCACTTTAGGGTAAAATATCTTTGCATCGATCCAAGTGTATCTATAAGAGAGCTCCAGCTTTTGACTGGAGGTGTTTCACATTTCTTTCCTGTGACCAAACCCTTAGACATGAACTTAGACATTTATATATCACAAATACTCTATGGCATTGAAATGAAACCATCTTTCTCATCACTGCATTGCCATGGCAGGAAAATGAAAATAAGATTGGACAGGACTTCCTGGATTATCAAATTCTTCTGTTTAGTTTCTAGGGCAACTATGGGATAAATGGTTCACACTTGCTTTGAGGCCAATTGTTTTCTTTACTCAGATAGATAAATTGTTTTGGCAACTCACTCCTTTAATGATTAGAAATCTATTATTTGCAACCTCTGTATATGCAAAGCCAGCCTGTACCATTTGTACTTGCACCAGTTTTGTTCATTAGCCCAAACAGCACTTCTGCCTGACGTTTCCTTCCAATACACCTATGCCAAAAGCAGCTTTGTCTCTTGTTCAGCTGTCCTCTTGCTTGGGTTGCCGCACCAACTCCTCTTAAATCTTATTCTGTAAAAGGAGGTTTTTATTTTCCTTGACCTCTCTCATAGTCCTTCTCCTCACTGCTGCACTTTTATATATTGCTGTATCTTGCTTGCTCAGGACCAGATGACCAGAGCTGCGTCAGAAGTAGCCAAGAAGCCTTTTTGTGCCTTGGGCCACAGCATGAATACATCATATGTCATTAATAGCCCCTAGATTTCAGCAGAACTTTATGTAAGTCTCCAGGTACTGGCATTCTATTTAATACTGGCAGAATCTGTCTGATTTTTGTAATTTCAATCCTGAAGATCACGTTCCTTGCATGATACTGCTCTCTTCCATATGGCATCTATTTCTCACCTTTTGTCATCTGCAGATTCAATTAGCACCCCTAGACTTTTTTGTATTTTTGTAATGAGAAGATCAAATAATGTCAGCCTTCACACAGGTTCTTGAGGAATTGTCCATGTAAACTCCCTGCAGACCAATAGCTGCTTTCAGGATGACCTGCAATTCTTATCCGCTCTACATTTCTAACAGGTCCTGACTTGTCCGTCTTACATAATAATTGCAAATGCAGAAACTTTGGTTTGCCCTGCTGAAGTCCAGTTTCTTTTCTCTAAAACATGAATTATCCTTTCTTAAAAATGTTAGTTGAATTTAGCAGGCAAATTTGAAATAATTTTTTATAGTTTTATTTTTTGCCTTACCAAACTGAAAAAGAGACAAATCGTGTTTATAACTTGCAAAAGAAACAGCTGTCCTGTGCTCCTCCATAACATCAGTGACGACTTTGGTTTAAAATACGTCATGCCACTAATTAGTTTTTAGTGCACACCACTCTTGGAAGAATGAGTAACTGCTTTCATGGGCACAGTAGAAGCTCATGGCTTATGTGCCCTAAATTCGTGTAAGTCGTGGTTCTAGGAGATGTGTCACATCTCTGATCCTTTACAAGCTGTTTCTGGATTGTCCTTCGGGATCCCTGCTGCTGAATTACATCCCCATGCTCAGCACCAGTAAGCATTGGGTTAAACTAACACTATCTACCCTGGATAGCACTTGAAAACAGTCAGGGCATTAGTCCATGATTGCTCCATTTCCTAGCAATCACGTTGCTCCTGGTTCAGAGGCCATTCCATCCCAGATGGTTTTCTCTGCCTGCTCCTCTCTCAGTGTAGCCGGGAGCTGCTGGGTGCCGCCGGCACCGGCTCCAGGGATCAGTCCTCAGACCTCATTTACTCAGCAGAGGCAGATCAAGTGCTTGCTGTGCAAGTTCCCTTAAGACCTGGAGACATAATTACTATTTAATATGTCTTTTGCGTTCAAAGTGCCTAAAAAGCTCTTAAGATTGTGTTCCTATTGTATGATGCCAGGTGTGTATTACGTGTCCACTCTGCTGTGAGGGCACGCGAGGGCACAAGGGCTATTCCTGAGAATTTGTCTGTGCAGGACTGAACAGAAGGGCAGGATCAGTATCCACAGTGCCTGTTTGGTGGAGGATAGAGAAAAATACTGTAGCAGCAGTACTGGGGTGTCATCTCAGAGAAAACCAGTTGGTGACTTCAGAAAGGAAGCTGGGAGTGAATTACCATGAGGGTGGTGTGGGAGCTCAGGGACCTGGTCCTGGCTCAGGGGGGGGAGCAAGGATCCTGGCAGTGCAGAGGGGATGGTGCCTGCACCATTTCCCACACACATGTCCCACACAGATGATGTCTGGAACACTTGAACACTCTGTAATCTCTAATTTGACGAAACCAAACCAGCTTGCTGTTTTGGAAGCTGATCTGATTCTATTACAGCTTTTAGATCTTGAAAAAATCTAAAATATAATCCTACTTCGGAGCTACTTAGTCTAATATCCACTGCCAGCTACCTGTGTTTTCTGCATTGGGTATTTCCTCTAAGGAACACAAGGAGACATTTATTTCTGAAAAGCAATCATGACCATGATAATTTATTTTAAATTTTAGACTAAAGCATTTATTTCTTCGTAAACAGGTATTTTAAATCTATACACACCAAGACTGTTACTGTTGCTTTCAGTTAGAAATAATAAGGTTAAAGAAGAAGCCTCGATGAAACTATACAGGTAAGAAAAGAAATTATTTTCAACTAGTAAGAATGAATAGTCTAAATGTGGCATTAAATGCTTAAAGTGTACCGTGAGAACCCCCAACATACATTTTAATTTTCATTTAATAACTGAGTTCCTCTGAGTGAAATCCCAGTTGCTTATGAAAAGCTGGGGTTTAAAAACTGTCTGGTGGCTGTATTTTAAGGTAGAGGGTCAAAGTCTATTACTAGGGAACAATTAAAGGTCTGGTTCTCAGCTTGGCAAATTTGATGCAATTTCTCTGAGTTCAATGAAGCTTGACTGATTTACATGAGCTGATAAATTACCTTCAGCTCCATGTTTTTAGTGAGAAAAATAATTCCTTGCCCTTTAAAAGTATAACTGCATTAATTTACTAAAGAGTATCTCACAGCCATTAAGGAAATATTCCACAATGGGAAAAAAATGCACAAAGAAGCTTACTGATATAAACCACCAGGACACCAAGCAGGAAGGAATGACAACAGAGATAAAGATGAAGGTCTGCTCAATTTTTAGGAAATCTGTAGAATGCACTTTCTGTGCACTTGCTTATGATGAGGTGAGTAACAGGGTGCAAAATGTACAGGACTCCTGCTAATCCCATATATGTTCCTTATGTGAGTGGATTGAGTGTCACTGTGCTATTGAAATATACAGTGATCATATTAACTAAATGCAGATAATGTCTGTGTACCACTTGTCCAATATCAATAAACAATGTCACATGGAAAAATCAACAGCTCCTAAGACATGGCTGTTCCAACACACCACACTGTGTTATTCCACATAGCACAGTACTTGCTATCTTGTTTGCTGAAAAATTCTGGACTTGTTAATAATGTATGGGATTATCATAAATCCACCAACAGGTAGTGCCTGTGAGAGCTGCTGAATGAAATGAAAAGTAGGATAATCAGATATAAGCATGTATTAGGAAAGGATTTAAAGGAACAAACTGTCTCAGTGTTTTCTACTGCTCTTTAATGGTTAGGTTCAAGTTCAGCCAGAAGCATTCAAAGTTCAGGAGTTACTCTTTCTTAACAATAATAGCCAAATTGAGATGAGTAAGTGATGGTATTCTATGAGAACAGATGGATGGTTTTCTGATCGAAACATCAGGCATCTTTCTTTGCTGCCTTTGCTGTACACTTAGTGGGAACAGACTATTCACTTAATGTTCCTATATCCAGATTTCCCAGAACTAATTTGCAAATAAAATTTGCTTGAAAGCACTTGTTTCTTTATAGGCTTGTTTCATATATTAAATATATATATATTGATATATTCAGCATGTTCAAATGTGCTGTAGATGGGGATGACAAACACCAGTCTGGCTGTGGGGGGCTGAGTTGGTGCCCAAGCTGGTGCCCAGGCTGGAGAGCACCTGAGCTATTTACAGTGCAGCACAAAGCAGCCAGAACTGCTGCTTCAATTCAGACAAGGGAATATTGGTCCCTAGCAGGAGCATTTATCGACCAGAGAGGTCCTTTTCCTCTCCTGCACACCACAAACACGTCACTCAGAGGAAAGCTTTGTCATTGTTTCCCTGGTGGCTCTGACCAGACCTGGGCTGAGACCATTCCAGTGTACTCTGGAGAAAGCAGGAACCCTGATGTCTCAACTTACACAAGTTCACCTGAATCCAAATTTTCTGCACATCAGTTTCTACAGTAAAAAAAAAACTCCAGGAATTTAGAGCAGTCAAAGATAGCTGAATAACCAAGCAAAGCTGTGAATTTTTAAAACAGATTTGTTTCTACATGTTATTTGTTTCAGTCCTAGCAAAATAACATGTCTCTGTAAGAAAGAACTGAGTGCTATTTTGGCTAACGCATTTTCAATAGAAATATTATGTTATGTTTAAAGCAACTTTTTTTCTTTTAAAGTCTGAATCAAGTTTAAGAAACCTAACAGACATATCGTAGTCTGAAATTAAAGCACAAAAAGATAGAAAACAAGCTTGTAACTGAAATTAGGAGACCATAGAAACAATTCACACAGAGCTCCCCAATACTGTTTTTCAGAAAACACTGATAATTGAGATTTACTTGGATGGAGTAATTCTTTGGCTTAAACATGCGGTGCAAATAATGCTTTTCTCAAACTGTAAACATGTAATTTATAACACTGCAATATTTTCATGTGGAGTCTCAAAGTGAAAAAAAGCACAAATGTACTATTGTTTTGGGAAATTACAGACTGGGAATAGAATAATCTGATCCAGCTGAAATACAGGAGCATTTCTATAAATGTTATTCCAAGTGAGATTGCTGGAGGACCAAGAACTTCTGAGGTTGTCAAAGAATGTGTTTAATCGTTTCCTTCATACATTTCTTTTGAAAGTAGTATTTTTTATTTATTAGGTAGAGCAAGATAAAGGCAGGACTGTGGTCTGTGTGCTTCAGTCAGTGGGGTCAGACTTGCCCTCAAGCAGATGACAGAGCATCCATGCTGACAGGGCAGATGACTGTGCAAACCATGATGATCAATATCCCTGCACTTCCCAAAGTCTTGGAAAATGCTCCGGCTTTTTGTTGGGCTTCACAAAACCTGATGGGAACTGGGCTCTATCCTGGGCTTCCAACTAACAATATATGAAATTCACGCAAGTCTAGAGGGTTTTATTTGAGGGGTAAAATACCAAATTCCCATCCACCATACAAGGGCAAAATAAGCTCAGAAACCCAGTGCATAAACTGAGCAATCACTAAGAAATTCACACAGTGTTATGTGTATTGCAGATTCTGAAATTAGAGATAATGGCTCTTAATATCTAAAGCATTTCAACTCTGTCTCCATGAGAAGGTCAAACAAGCCAACATAATCCATGAATAGAAGGAAAATATTATTGCGAAAGTCTTGTAGCCCATCATTAAAATTAATCAGGGCATTTTAGTTACTCAGGTCCATTCTACAGGAAATCACTAATTAAATGTGAGAATCCTGTTTCTGGTGATGGCAAGGAGAAGGAAAATACTGGAGTAAATGGTTGAAAAAATGCTCTTTAAAAGATAATGCTCCAATTTTCTTTCATGACAGTTTAATAGCCTCTGGCTGATGCAAAAAAAAAATCATTCTCACAGATTTACACCATAACCTCACATGTAAACAGACACCCCACTGCCTATTGCAGAAAGCAGTGTCTTCCTAGGAAAAAAAAGGACTGAAAAGTTATAAAATAGCAACACTTAAATACCAACACTCTTGTCACTCTTTCAAATTCTTCTAAATTCCTTGAATGTGAGTCTTAGCTTGGCACAATGTTCTTCACAGCACCAGGTAATATATTGATATATGACTGATTGCAGACCAGTAGTGACTCTTCCTCTTCCCAGATACAAAGCAGGCTTACAGTTTCTCAGGACAAATTTCAGTTTTAAAATAATGGTCTCCTCTCCTCAGCTTGTGTGGCTGTCAGGAATTAAGCTGGAACAAATTGTTTGTTCCCATAAATTATGGGAGTTTTATGTAACATATCCAAGAAATACAGTTTTGTGGACAATTTTGATCAGTCAGGCTTGTGATAGTGAGTCCTCCTGCTTTAGAGTCCTCATGGAGCTTTTTTCTCAGACTTAACATTTTTTTTAAATAATGACCTTTTACTTTGAGTTTCAGAACTTTATTTCCTTTATTTCCCAAAGCTCCAACTTCCCTTCCTCTGTACAGATACCCATAATTGTCAGATGTTTTAAATACCAGAATATTGCTTAATTTGCAGGGGCAAATTTTTCACCAGCACCAGGGGCAGCTCTCACTGAGGCTGCTGTCAGGTCAGTGCAGGTACTTTTTGTACCATGTTAACTGAATCCAACTCTCATCCTCATCTACACTATGTGAGTCAGACTGGTTAAGCCTGCTGGTTCCAGCTGGGTCACTTAAAATGGGCATCCTGTCAAATGCTTCACTGGAAAGGCTCTAGTGTGCTTGAACCCTATCTTTGGCTACGTATTCCTTTAAAATATCATCAGCTTTTAGAGGTTTTGTCAACGAAACTCTGTATGCACTGTCTTAATTACAGACCTCTTCTCTTCCTTTTTTTGGTTCATTTGAATGCAAATCCTGCTCCTGCTGCTGAACAATGGAAATGTCCACAGCCCTCACTTCCTCGCATCAGGGTTCAGATTTCAGGAATCAAAAGAAAAGAGCTGTGCCAAGCCTGAAGAAATGATACTGCTTAAAATGCTTTTGAATTGTAATACTGTGCATGCAATATGGTGATAATAGTACTGTGCAGCAATTAGGAAACCTATTGTGTGTGTATGTTGTGCCCTACTACATACAAAAATGTGTCAGCTATTAACTGAATACTGTTTTCATTTATAGAAACAATCTTCTGGGTGCTGAAATAATCTCCAAATACATTGAAAGAAAACAACTGTATTCCTCACTATTCTTATTAAGCTCTCCAAAGGAGCACTTCTGATAAAGACAGTGCTGGCAAGGGATCTGCTTCAGGTGGAACTAGGTCAGTAAGAAATTATAAGTCAATAGTTGAAATAATTGAATAGTTCAAATCAGAAGACAATAATTGAGAGGTTCAGCCTTCTGAATCTATGCACTCTAAGAGTGTCTACGTGACTATGAAATGACAAAGGCTATTACAGTGGAGATCCTGCTTTCTGAAGGATATGACAACAGAAATTATACCCTTCAAAAGAGAGAGAGGTTTGGAAGGTATTTTCTGGATGGGTGTCAATATAAACAGATGACTAAGCTCCCTGTCCTTAGGCATACCTCACACCCCACGAGATTTATACCAGTATTTACTGGAGAGTAATGCAGGTTAGTTTTGATTTAAGCTGTTTCTACCCATTTGGGAGGGGCTTGCTATCCTTTGGGTTCCTGGGCATGTTGTTACTTCATGTAACAGGGAGGGAGTTGTAAAGAATGCTAAAGAGTTTGTTTTTTCTTGGTTTGATCCTCATGGTTTGTGGATGTGCATATGGTCCAGCTCTCTTCTTATTGCCTCTGTGCTATGGCATGTGCAGCTTGTTTCAGCTTAACTGGGTTCCAGAAGGAAAATCACTAATGAGCCAAAGTGGAGAACAGTCCTTGTGCTTTATAACCAACATTTAACCTGGTGCTGTGTTCCTCTAAGGACTACATGGTTGCATTTGTTCCAGCAATGTCAAATGAGAATCCTTGTGTAGAGTGAGGTGAGCTCTATATGAGACCCTAAAAGGGAAGAAAACCTCACCCAAAGGCTGAGACACATCCCCATGAAGAAGAAGCCTCCTATCTTGCATATTTGTTTACTTAAAAGTATAGAAATTTATTATTTTCTCAGAAGCCTGTTGACAATTAAGAATATGGACAAGACAGAAATGGTGAAGTAGGGAACTTCCTGATTTCTGTCATTAACAACTCACCATCATGTACTTTGCTTCCTCCACGCTTCAGTGGCATCCTTGCCTTTGTGCTAGACTGGTTCTGGAGAACCAGGATCAAAATGTTTACCTGGTTTGTATAGCCCAGGGGGCTGCCAGAGCTTTGTAAACACACCGGACCAAATCCTTCTGTATTTTGATCACTAACTATCAACAAATGACTACAGCAGATGAACTCATGCGGTAAATATCTTGGACATTGATACTGTTAAGACAGATAAGAGTGTTCAAAACTCCAATCTTTTAAGCTAAAATAAAATATGTTACCAGGTTTATATTCAACGTTTGTTTCCCACAATAAAAAAGTCCTTTCCCATAAAAAGCATTACTTCCTCAAACTTAAAAATATCAAGATATAATAGTGGGAAAATAACATGTGCTGCTAGCATATTGTGATTATATTCAATTAAAGCTTTTTTCTCCACTTTCCAGGCCATAGTAAAACGAAAAATTGTTCTATTTTTGTCAGCACTGCACACAGAAGAGTCAAAGTGAATTAGTTTTCACTGATTTTCACAGTAATCTGTAAACAAGATTTATTAAAGTAATTAAATGAGGATTTCATAATTTGTAAAGCATTTAATTCAGAATTTGGAATTGTTAAAAGCACTAATATACTTAAAATTGATTCATATTTAGATTATGTAAGACTTGCAGATATTGCTGTTTCCTAATGGAATTGTAATCAATTATGAACTATGGGATTCGTGCTCATTTTTGTAAAGTGTACATTTGAGAGACCTGTGACAATTCCATTGGGAGAAAGGGAATTGTATAAAGTCAGCCTGTGTGGGAATGTCACACACAGAGCTCACTGGAGGCCTGACCCACCACCTACCACAGGCAAATCATCGAGTGCTGTTCCACCAAGACTTAGTCTGAGGAATCAGACCATTGACACTTTTTACTTTTCATTTCTTGTCCTTCCCTTCCACCACACAAATTTTCCCTTCACAATAACCTGTCTATAGTATGCTAATTGTCCCAAAGATTCAGCTCCCAGTCTTCCCAGCTTCCCATTCCCTCATTTGCTTGGTGCTCCCCGAGGGTCTCAGGGCAGAGCAGTGACCCAAAAGCTGGAGGTTGCTGCTGTCCAGGCTCCACCAACCCTGCCAGCTGCTGCTCTCTGCAGCCTCCCAAGGCTGCTGGGGCTGGACAGGCTCTCACAGCTGCTGCTCACACTGGCTGCTGCTCAGGTTCAGCCACTGCTGCTGTGGGTGCATCTCAAGAGATGCAGCTCAGGAAGTCACCTTCTGTCTTTTTGTCAGCCCCTTGTCTGGTTATTGTTCATTGGAACTCCAGCCAGCTCCTTTTAGCAGTCTCTGCTAACCTGGTGTGTCAGCGGCAGATGTGTGGCTAATTCAAGATTTTTGATGCTTTCATGGGGAAAAAAAAAGTGTTTCTCTAGCAAAAACATGCATTTTTCTTCCTTTTCCATGCCTAAGTGGGTTTTTTGTTTGTAAAATACAATAGGATTCTTTTCAAGGGAGGTATTGTACTGATGGCATTGGGAAGTTCTGGGAAATGCTCAGATGGATGTTGCTCTATGTTACTTAATCCATCACTTCTATGAGTTTCTTACTATTGTTTCAAAACCTTCTGCATGAACTAGAAAACAGATTATTATTTCACCAGAAGAAGAGTGTTCACTTCAGGTCTTCTCATATGAACACTGAAAAATTTCCATTCTATCTATTGCTCAGCTGCTGCGGCAGAATTCCCTGCAGGGGTTGCATCCCAAGACCAGTAATTCCTCACCAAGAGGTGGATGAGAGACCCCAACACTCACCCCCTCTTTCAGCCCAGGAGGCTGCTCAGTGCCATGCAAGAACAGCCTGTCTACTGCAGCCAGGCTGTGCCTGCAGGATGTCCCTGGGTTCACAAACCAGTGCTCACTTTGTCCCAGCCCAGGGCAGCCCTGTGTCCGTGCTCCAGCTGCCAGCCTGGGACAGCTTGAACCCACACCTCTGCTGGGCTCAGGCAGGACTTGACTGCATCCCTTCCTGACAGCCTGGTGCAAGACACTTCCCATTGCCAGAACTGTTCTTTGATCAGTGGGAGGTTCATTTAGTCTGGTTTTCTTGGGGGTTGTGTTTTTATCCTTTCCTTTGATCTACCATGTCATTCACTGTTAAGTAGATCAGTCAAATATCAGCTGGAATAAATATTGACTGGAGACTGAGTCCTCTGAAAAAAACCCTTTTGCTTAAGAGTGATATAATGGGCATAAAAATTAAAGGGATTGTTGCTAATTCTTCTCTGTTCATCATTCAAATATGGAAGCACCTTGCTTAGTAATTTAATGTGATCTCCTTTTTTCTTTGAGTAATATTTGCATAAAGTTATCTTTCTACCTTTGTCCAACTATTTCACCCTTCTATATCTTTCTTCAACTCATTTCCTGCTGTTTCAATTTCAAGATTGCCAGTAATTAAAATATCTGCCACATTTATACAGAATTTAGGCAAATTGAAAATAAATTTTTAGAAGGAAAAAGTCAGAAGTCCATTTTCACATTTATGTAATGGTATGCAAGTAGAGAATAACATCAGCAAATTTCCACTAATTAAGTAATAGCTGAGACTGCTCTATCAGCAATGATTTTATTCAGCAATTATTTCATTCATCATTCAATCTCCATTGGCAAAGAACAGGGGAAGGTGAAGAGTTTTTTAAAAAGACATTTTAAATATATGGAGCAGAAGTGCTGAAAGGGACTCAGAGCCACATGGAACAATTGGCTTCCAGCGGAAAAAAATACTGGCTACTTTATTGCACCTTCTTTCACAGATTGCCTTTTAACTGCAGCTGAGAGAATGGGACCTGTGAATAATATATGTATTATAATGTCATTGTTTCAAGTTGATTTTCATTTTACTATCTATGCAGCCTCTTTGGAAATGCAACATTTGCATGAGCTGCTGCCTCTGATCTTTGCCTGGAGAACTGGGTGGGACAGACCTGACTAACAGTAACATAGCTTAGCTGCTCTCCTGTAGCATCCAGACTTCCAAGCCATTCATAATATGGTGTATACCCATATCAGAATTGCTAAATATATTTTATTTCTATATGTTTTCCATTACTGTTCAGAGAAACGTAAAATGTAGCACTGTATTTTCCACTACTGTATTTCCACTATACTGATTTTAATTCCATTCCAGTGACCAATGGGTTTAGAGTAATTCTATGTCTTAGTTTATATAATGGTGAAATTGATTTTATTTCCACAATAAGAAGATATTAAGCAGTCAAACCTTTGTACAAGTAAGTGTTTGTGATGTATTTGAGTGCCAGTATGACTGACATGTAAATTTAGTGCCATAAGTATGTTCTGTTATCCCTTTCAGTTTCTTGTGATCTGCCAGCTGGTAACATTCCCCCTAGGGTGGGTCCTTATAGGAACCTGCCCCACAGGGCTTCAGAATGCTGCCTGAAGTCTTACCTCATTTATTGTTGACTGGCAATGCTTATTTATTTTGCTTATTTTTCCTTTTTTTTTTTTCCCAAGAGAAATGGAAAATATTTTCTTAATTTCTAGGAGGTTTATAGTATGTAACTGAAAGAAAAGTAGGTAACTTACGACAATAAGGAAATTAGGAAGGTGAAAAAAGGAGGTGAATTCTGTCTGTTGTAATTCTCTTTTTCCTCCTGAGACTCACAGCAAAACCCACTGGTACCAGCACAGCTGCTTCCCTGGGCTCTGGTCTTGTGCCTAGTCTAGAAAAGAGCGACCTGGGGAGGGACAAACTGAGGCTATGGATAGAGACAGATACAGGCAGCTCTTCCTGGAGCTGTGTAAAGAAGGCAGGACCTGTCTGAGCCTCTCTGTACAGGAAGTAGCACATGGGCACTTTATCAGTGCTGTAGCAATAGAATATTCTGTGGGTTTCATGCAAAGATTGCATTCTTTATTACCCAGGAAAATTCAGACCATTATCAGGCAATATATTGTGGTGTATATAGAAAAGCTTTTTCTCCTTTAAAATTCACACTTGCATGTTTTTTAGCCCTGACTTCAAAATCTGAATTTTCTTTCCATAGGCTATACTTGTATGCATTATTAACTAAAAATCTCCCTGCTCACTCTCACAAATTCTATTAGCAAATAGTAGATGTGGTTTCTCAAGTGGTTTTGTTGCTGCCATTGTAACATACTGGCAGGAATTAATGCAAAGGGTTACAAGATACCAACACATGCATCACAGGTTAAAATTTGGGTTGGTTTCAAAGCAATCACTTTAGACATCCAGCATGTATGTTCCACAGAAGGCTCCAGTTCCCAATCAGAGTTTAAAGGATTCCATCCCTCTCTCTTTTCTAGGGAAAGAGCCCATACCTTCAGCCAAGCTGGGGATTGGAATCTATGCAGATTAAACCACAAAGATTAGCTTTCCTTCAAGTGACTTAGAATGTCTGGTTCTCTAGAGATGTTTTAACACATAAAATTCTTAATTTGTTAGCCCTGCAATGAAAAAATAATTTTTGGAGTGAAGACAAGGTCTGTGAAGCCAAGTCATTCTTCTCTGTAATGACACTCACATAACTGTTTTTAGAACACGCTATAATTGTAAGAGCACAAGACTCTGCCCATTTTCCATTCATGTTTCCATTATCATCAAAATATGAACATATCTGAACTCAGGGGAATACGGTATATAAAGTGCCAATTATTTTTATTGCCATGCATGGTATTTGCTTTATTTTCCTGTAGTTGCTATTCTCAGATAGGCTTTTAAGCATATATTGCTGAGAAATACTAATGTAAGGATCTAAAAAATGTCCAGAGATGTACCCAGTTTTGTGCAGTGTTATGTAAAATTTAGAGGATCTGGGTTGCAGCCCACTACTCCTGAGAAATGTGTATTTGGTGGTATTTTAGGTCCCTTCCCTGATCCTAAAGTGGAAAAATGAGTTGTGGGGGTGGGAGGAAAAATAAAAAATTTGGATCAACTACCAGAATTTGAAGACTGGAACAGAGTTTCAGCTTAAGCCCACTTCAAGTGTGGGGCTACCATGCTGGTCAATTATTTTATGTAGCAGGATTCATTCTTCCAGAATTAGAAGTGGCATTCTGGTACCAGAAATTACCTTGTTCCTTCAGAAACGGAGCATGTGTGGGTTCAGCTCCTGTCAAGGACAATTTTTAGCATTCCCATAGTGTGATGCCCTAGAAACACTGCTGAGAGACAGACAGACAGACAGACAGAGTGAGTGAGGTCAGCACGAGGCACTGGTACAGTACTGAGTCACATGGGTGTATCTATTTCCCTGTTGACTGCCAAAGGCAGTGTGAGGGTTTGAGGCTGGTCGTGTTGCACCAATGACACCTGCAGTGTTGTTCTAAGGACTGTGCTGGCTTGCCAAACCCAAATATGAGGTATAAAAAGAACAAGGCTCCAACTTTAGAACACAGATACAATGGTAGTGCTGGACTTTCTATTGACGAGGAATTCATTTGACTCTTATTTCATACTGGATTATATTAACCTCAAACCGTACATAAACTGTCCAGTGTTGATTCCTCTAAAATTGATTAATGATCTGTCTTGCAAGTTACATAAATAGGGACAGTCTTTTTGTGTGTTTTGGAAACAACCTAGGGAGCAGTTTGAATTCAAAGTGGATATCATATGATTATTGAGAAGATCACAGAAATTCCACTGGAGAGGTTCTTGCAAGAATTAAAAAATAGATAAGTGTTATAATTCTTCTCCAACAGCATGCCATTGTGCCAAGACTCAAGGTGGGCTTAGTGGAGGTGGCTGGAAGGCTGGCAAAATCCTGATTGATAATGACTTGCAATGATTTCATGGAATTTTTTTATAAGTCTTAGTAAGAGTTAAATTATCTATCCAATTTACTCTGGGACACCTGTAAAAGACACTGGAAATACAAATATTTACTGTTGTCAGCCAATGCAAATCTTTATTTGAATCAATCTATTTGGGTAAGGAAAAATTGTATAATAATTTTTTTTCACAAGAAGTGGCAGCTGAGATACCCTCTCTAAGTGCAGCCCTCATTATCCATTTCTGTTGTGGAAATTATCTTACCTTACTCACTCAAAAGCATTTCCAATCTGTTTTTATTACATATCCTGATACCAGAAAAAGTATTGTCAAAGCAATTAGGAGTCCTAAGCCATTTTGAAGGCTCATTGCATTTGATTTTGTAATGTCTTCCCCAAGAGTTTGCCATCCAGCTACACTTTACTATCCACTAAAACTTGGTGGAAGCAATGGAACTGCTCACAAAGAAACCTCAGGGCAAAAAAAGGATCACGTGACCCTCCTTGCAGCTGTTTGGTAAGATGATATTTCTTGAAGATACCAAATATTTAGTGCATTGTGCAAAAATGTACAACAGCACAGCTAACCTGCCTGGTGTACTTCTGGAGGTGATCTCAGGGGGAGCCTTGGTGCCTTGCAGATTAATCCCGGTGAGTTCTGCAGAAGTGGCAGAGCAGGAGCCACAGCCTTTTTGTTTCCCAGGGCTGCTGCAGTGCAACCTACACTCGAGTATTGCTTTTTGATATGCTTTTCAACATGCTTCTGCTCACTTGCCCAATTCTGGAAGCAGCATCCCATTGTAATCCTCTCAAGCACTACTACAGAAACGGGCAAGGCTTTCAACAGAGAAACCTGCACCGAGTCTGAATCATCACAACACTTCTGTGCAATTCATCGCCCCGTACCTCCTGCTCCCTGCGGTCGGGACTCTTCTGCTCCTGCAAAATAAATCCACTAGCACGTAACTCACTTCAAAAGAAGCACCCACTTAATTTTCAATTAAACTTCTCACCCATTAGAAGTGCCAGACCCCCCCACTCCGCCTCCCGAGCGGGATCGACCCCCCCAGCGCCGCGTCCCCACGGCAACCGCACAGAGCGCATCCATGGAAACGAGGGGGCTGGGGAAACAGTGCCGCTCTTCCACTTGTGAAAATACTTTAAAATTGCTAAAACACGGGGAGGGGGGAAGCAAAAAGGCAATATTGAAAGCCACTGCCATTTGTGCCAAACAGCGCTCAAGACGGATGGCGCAGAGATAATGGTCCTGTCTCCACTGTTTGGTTTGTCAGGGAAACGGCTCCGTGTTTATCTTTTCCTTTGCTTGTACAACAGGATAAAAATAGGACACATATCTAATGCATATGTGTCGAAATTACGAGTACAAAACTGTGCATGTACGTCACAGTGAGACTAGATAGTGCACCCATAAATACTGGTGTATAACGTGCCTGGTCTCATGCTTTCAGTTTAGCCTGAGCAATTGAAAGTGAATGCATAAGATAGTGGTTTTCTTTCTTTATATATATTATGTTTCTCATTTCTGTCTGTTTCTGCATCTGTTTGAATGCATGTCTGTGTGCTTATTTCACCGGTCTGCTTGAAAGAGGTTATTGATTTAAAACAACAGTACAGTAACCTTAAAATATTATTTGCATTTTGCAATGAGGGACATATTTATATTCCATTTTGCTATTATTATTTTTTTTATTTTTATTATTATAATTTCCACAAGGCTATTCCTTGTCTTCATGTCCTTGTATAGGAGCTGTTCTTCCACAACGGAAGAAAAAGGAAAATTAAAAAGTCTATTGCCCAGAGAAGAAGGGAAGGCTTTCATAGACAGCAGATCAGTAAGGATCTGGTAAGGAAGAACTTCCTCCCACTGAGGGTGGCAGAGATGCCCAGGGAGCTTGTGGAGTCTCCCTCTCTGGAGATATTCTGAACCCACCTGGACAGGTTCCTGTGTCACCTGCTCCAGGTAACCGTGCCTTGGCACTGGCTGATCTCCAGAGGACCCTTCCAACTCTAACAATTCTATGATTCTGTAATTCTTGGACCTTGAACAAACCAAGGAGTATCACATTCATGTCTCCTCCAGAAGGACTGAGGGCATGGATAAAAAATAGGGTCTTTCATCTGTCCTTTCATCTGCTGTCAGTTGTGCCAAGATTTCTCTTCCCAAGGAGCTGGACACATGGCCAGTTTGACAAAGACTCATTGCCAAGTATGGTGTTGAAGGGATTAGGAAGGAAGTTGGAAATGGAAGACTAAAATTACCGACTATTTAAATACTAACCTGTAATTGAATTCCACCATACCTCTGAACACAAAGGCATAATTTGCAGGTGGTTTGTAAAAGAGAGTCAGTTTTACACTGCTCCTCCATGCAGATCTGCAGCTGACTGAGAGCTGCAGGAGCCCCCCAGTGCAGCTGGGCCGTGGCAGCTGTGGGACCAACCTTCCTTCAGCCTGCTGGGACTGCTGAGCTCTGCTGCTGGATGGAAGGGTCCCTTCCAAAAGTGACTTATTTTAAATGGTTGGGGAAATAAAAAGTCAGTGCAGCCATTTCTGAGAATCATGGCCATAAATAAAATACGTCAACTCACACGTTTGAAGATCTGTTCAGTTTCTATTCTCCTGTAGAGAACAGAAGTGTCCTTGGTTTAACACTTCAAATACAGCTGCATGTAGCTGGGAAGGGGCTGTTACAGCTTATACATATTTCATAAAGAAATACAAAGTTCTGAACTTTTGAAAACTTCCTACCCTCCTAAGCATAGTTTTCTTCTACACAACCATTGTTGCCTCTATCTTTCGTCTTTTTCTAAAATTTATTCATCTGTGTTTTTGTCTTCTTGTTAGCTGGCATTTAGGTGTTCAAATAGAATTTTAAAATTATTTTCCTCCTTCTTTCAAAATACATGATCCAATTTTCTATTGTTTGTACTATAATATTATAGAAATTGACTTATTCAGACCAAATACAGATTGTACATAATCAGCTGCAGATAATCACATAAAAGGATGTTTTCATCTGAAAATATTACTCAACAATGCACAGCTATAAGCCAGATTTCCTTAAGTTTTTTATTTTTTAATCAGAATTGGAGTAGATTTGGGTGAAGTAGGACAATTGAAGGAAGTGCTATTGGTATGCTTCCTATCATGGTCTCTCTGCTTGTTATCAGATACTACTCTTGACTTTGATTTGACAGGAAAATCCTTTATTCCTCAAATTTTTATACTCCATTTTTATACTATATGTTCAAAAGAGTTTATTTGGATATGTCCAGTTGTTTTAATAAATAATTACTATGCACAATCTTTCACCCATTATGCAGAAATTGCCACTCCATTATCATCAGTAAAAAGACAGAAGATAAAAGTTTGTCTCAAGTTGGGCATGTCCTGGCAATATTTTGAAACACATTTGGTGTGCTAATGTATGTTAATGGTATATGCATATATTCTGAGAGTTAAACGGATTTGTAATTCTCATTTTTCTAGGTATGTTTGGCACTCTTATTTTTGTCAGAAGAAGTCTGTTATTAAAGCAATGTTTCATATTTGCCTGGTAGTAGAATCTGAACTGATCTCTTACAACATCATCCTATGCCCTCATCTCTTAGGACTGTTTCACATGTCTCCCTGATTCCAGCAGAAGGAAGGTCAAAGGCCATGGTGTGTGATTATATAAATATTTAGTAATTACCCAGATTCCCTAAATAGCAAGTCGAATCCAAAGTTCTACCCAAGCAAAGAAGCACTCCTCTTGTGGGGAGTGCCAGAGAAGTGTGGCAGCAGAGCCACATTCCCTTTGGCTGTCTTTGCATGGATGGTTGCCCTCATATGTGATGACTTCATTGTATCTGCACAGAGTCAGTATTGCCAGTAAAACAATCCCTACCTCTAAAACGATAGTTTTGTTCTTTTCAGCTATGAACTTTTGGGCACATTTTTGTCTGGTGTCACTGGACTGCAGTAACAGTACAATCCCTGTCACTCTCAGACTGAAACCAGATCTGAGCACAGGCACCCAGGAGCGTTTACACCTGCTTGTAAGCCTTTGGTGGATATTTAACCTTACTGTGCAACACCTCTTATTAATAATAATTGGTGTTTAGGTTTTATCTTCACAGGAGGTATATCACATATAGTCATTAAATGAGTACTTGCTTTTGAACTAAATGATTCATAAGTATTGAAAGCGAATGTAACCAGTGATTTGATTTATTTTTTCTCAAATTCAACTATTATAGACCAGGCAACCTTAGAAATTTTATCAGCAAAGTGCTACAGTTTTAGATTGGCGCTCTAAAATCTGTTTAGCATCTTTCTCCCTTTTCCAAAGCAGTGTTTACATTTGAAATGCTGGTTTCAAAAATCAATGAAACCTTTTGAAAACTGAGTAAATTCCAGAAATATATATGCAATGTGATAGATCATAAAGTAGATAACAATGTATTACAGGTGTATGTATATGATTTTAGTTTGATACAGAAGGCCACCATGTATCATCCACAAATACTGTACAAATGTCCAGAATTCTGCTGGAGTTTTTGAAGTCCCTGATTCTGACAGTGAATGGCTGTGGGTTTTGCAGGGTTTTTCCTTCAGTACTTGGATATTTTGAGCTGGCTGACTCTTGATGACAATGCAGAGCCAAGAGTTAGTGCTGGTGAAAGGAAGGGAATCAATGTGACTCCTTTTGCTCTGGCCTATGCAAAATCCCAGGTGAAGATACCCTGAACTGCTGCCTTCTGCTGCTGCCCCACTCACATGGATGCACAACTGAGTCCATAAACTTAGAAGAGGCACTTCTTTGGAAATTCAGGGAATTAATTCTTTCCGATAGCACTGCTTGGCACACATTAGCATGGACATAACAAGCAAGCAATTGCACAGCCTTCTTCAGACTATAACTGTATCCAGCTCTGAAATTTTGAGCTGTTTTGAGCTTTGTTTCCCCTTCCCCAACTGGACTCAGACTGGTGTGACATTCCATTTTAGCTAGTGATATGCTCAGGATGGGTTACATTTCCTTCTGGGCTAAGTGAGAAAGCATTCCCGTGTCTGCTTAAAATGCCTGTTTAAAAGAGATGTTAATTAAAGTTTGTCTTCTCTGGTGGGAGCCATTCAGCTCTATCCCAGACAAAGCAGCACTATGGACATGCTGCAAGTATGCCAGAGGTTTAAGTGCTCTAAAGTTATTGGAGAAATTCCAAGCACAAGCCCATGTTATCTGTTTAAGATGAGTCTCAGAATTTTCTCAGCCTTAAACCTAAGCAGACAGTGAACCTTCACGTTCAGACTTGAGGGAAATGCTTGAGCATGCCAAGAGAACAAGGAAGCCACCAGCAGTGCCTGGGCACAGTGCCCACAGGTTTGCTTCCAGATGTCAGTAAGAAAGTCAAATGGGCAGGAGGCAGAGCCTGGTGTGCTGTGTCTGCTCCAGAGCCTGCTATTTTCAGAGCAGCACAGACTTAGCTGAAGTGCAGCCCAGGCCCCCAGGCTCCTGCTGTCCTGGGAGAAGGATCTATGATGCTATACCTCAGTAATTCGTCAGAGCTCTGCCTTTTGCAGCAGCAAAATAGTGCTCGAAGCATCTCACATGGCTCTGTGCAAACATTCCTCCAGCACATGGATTAGGAATGGGCAACTTAGATTGCAAAAACTCTGTGTCGGTATGAATTTGTAATTTCTCATTCAGCTTACTACAAAGCTGGACTACAGATAATGATGACAATTTAAGTGTAAGGAGTATTCATTTGGTTCAACCATATTCCCCATTTCTCACTGTAAAGGAATAGGTTCCCAAATAATATAGTGACTGCTAAAATGTTTGTGACATTCGTGCTTTAAGTAGGTATTGCAAATAGATATCTGAGACAGTAGACTCTACTTCTTTGGGGTGGTTTTTCATGTGTCTTTACAACACACATAAGTGAACGTAGCTCTGTGGTACATAACTCTAACAAGTGCTTTTAAGTACGTTATAAAATCTCACCATGGCAACATCCTTCTGCTCATCGTATTTATAGTGAGAAAAAGAAAACAAGCAAAAATAATATTAACCCTGAAACCTTTCTGAAAATCAGAGGTTGAAAGAGTAACCTAAGTTGGGGGGAGGGGTTTGCAGCTTTCTGTAAAAATCCTTGAGCAGGTTACTGGAGAAATAGTAATTGAAGGTCAGCTTTTAAGCTCAGCTTCATATGAAATTATCAAATACCTAGTTTTTGTTAGGGTCAGCGTGACCAAATATAACTTGATTTTAGTAAAAGAAAACTAGAAAAAGAAATGGCATATTTGCTTACCTCTAAAACCTAACCACAGTGGGTGTGATGCAGAAACCCAGGTATAATTCTAGAAAGACTAGGAATTTCCAGTTTGGAAATTACTCCTCGAACACCTTCCTGTCACCTGTGCTCTGGCATTATGTAAACCTGGCTCAGCAGGGATTGACACGCTTCTTGCAGGGGCTTTACATGCCTCTAAGGAGTGGCAATGTGTTCTCCATTCCCTTGCTACCTCATTTCTGCAGTTTTTCTGAAGGCTCGGAATTGTCTGAGTAAATTGGGAGGAATAATTGTAAGAGTGTGTCAGGGTGCCTGCACTAGAGAATGGCACTTTAAGTGCTCCTCTTGGTATCATCTAGTGGGCTACAGTTGAAGAGATCTTCCAGACAACATGATTCAGAATAACACAATTATCTCTGTTCTTGAATTTCTCCATCCCTTTCCCTATAGCCTCCACAGCCCTGTGTTATAGGAACACTTTATTCAAGCAGTGTGAAAGAGGCGTGTAGGCTTGGTGAAAGGCTCGGATAAAGCTAAATGCAACTGCACTGTCTCAGGCCATCATTCCTCAGGTGAAAAGTGAAAATAGACAGATTGTCAGGAAATTTGTCACCTACAAATTCCTTGTAACTGTGGATAAATCTGTGGATGGTCTGAACATCTGAACAAACCCCACCACTTCAACACTCGGGTACAGATATAGGGTCTATAGTTTAACCACCTACTTCAGGAATTAATGGATTTATATCTTATCTCATTCTAGTTCATTCCCATTCATCTAACTTTTTTAGAACAAGTTCTTTGTTTATATTCAATAAAAATAGGGAAGGAAACTAAGGGAAATATAAAGAGATTCTGAATTAAACCCAAAAAATCCAACTATTTTTAATCCTTCATGAATTTTTCATTACTACTTCCCACAAAACACCTCCTGCCTTCTCCAAATGTTCCAAAAAGTGCTGCCATTCTTGGTAGATAAAAGCAGTATAAAATTATTAAGCAAAATTCCTTCTTTATTTCTTTTTCAAACAACTGCTATGTAGTGACTTTCCATCCAGTGTATTCTGCAGTGGGAATAGGTTCTTTAACCATGAGGTGAGTAAAAGCAGTCAGTGGTGCTGTACAAATCTGTACAGGAACTTGAGCACAGGCAAACTCTTAGGGGGCCTTTGCTCATTTCCATGAGAATTACAGCATAGAAAGTTCACTCTCAATCACTTCTTTCTGTTAGTGTTTATAGAGGAAAAGTGGCCCAAGTACCAAGGCAAGCAGGAGATACTACTCATTCTTTGCATTCTTTCTAGCTATGGCACCCTGAGTAAATTGGAGCAGGGAAGAGTGTGGAGAAGAGGCTTCAATGGTGCTATACTACATGTCTCAGGCTGAGAGAAAAAGCCAGCCCAAAATCTAGTAGAGATTGAATTTATTAAATTCATATTGTTTAGAAATGGTTGAAAAATTTGTCAAAGTTTGGCTTCTTTTCTTCCAAAGATGTTTTCCTATGTAAAATCAGGTGCTCTCATAGACCTTATCTTGTTTTGGTTTTACAGAGGTAAAATTTCACCAGTTCCCCAGAACACTTTTCAGAATAGAACAAACAGTAAACTTTTGAGACCATCTTTTAATTCTCTATTGTTAGTATTGTTATATTGAACCTAAAACAACTGTGGACTATTTCAATCTAGTACATTTGGATAATACACACTGTGGCATATACCCTGGAGCAAATTTTTTTCTGTTTTGTACAGACTTCCAAATCTTATTCTCTAAGGCTGCCTTAGGCAGGAAGGGGATGGCACAAACATGTACTTGTAGGTTGAGTCCTGTGCTGGAGGTGCCCAATGTGACAGCTGACGTGGCATGCAGGTATCCCACCGCATGGGGCACCTGGATTGCACTGACCCCTCTGTCACATATTCTTTGGCTGCTGTGCTGCATCTAAACCTTTCTTCTGCTTCAGGTTTAAAGGCATAAGATGCAGCCAGTGGTGACCCAGTGATCTGTGCCCATCACATAGTCCCTGGCAAAAGAAAGAGGCAGCCTTCATTGGCTGCGAGCATGAGGCAGGGACCTCAGAATTTATTTTGGAAATAATGAGTAACGCTCACCAAATCAGTTGCTGTGGGGGTGTAACAACCTTGATCAGAGATCAAAACAGACTGTATTAGGCATTGAGCAGACATGGCCTTCCTCAAGGAACAGCAAGTGTAAAATGACACCAATCTTTAATACTTGCTATAATTGCTTTGCTTGTAGTTCTGGGCGCTGCTACAACTGAAATTAAGTCCTTGCTAAGTACATGTTGCCCTTGACTGCTAAACCCAGGAACCTCAAGCTGCGGTATGCCATGTCTTGGAAACCAGTGACTACAAAACATGTTTTTGTTCTGGGTATCTTCTAGGCTATAGGAAAAGTGCATATTTTGCCACTGGGGTGCTCAGAGTGTTCAACGAAGCTTAATTGTTTGCTTAAGCAGCCTTCAGAGCCATGCCAGCCAACAGAGCTATAAATTGGCAGGGCTGGCCAATATGGTTGAACAGCAAAAAGACTTTCAAAGAGACAGTTTTGCTCCCAAGTGCTTATTGTCAGCTCTTTGAGTTAAACAGATTTTAACAACCCAAACAAAAACTCCACAGGGGAGCTTTTTACAAACAGAAAACAAAGGATCCCTGCTCCAGCTACATCAAAGCTTCCTGGCCGCCCTAACCTCTGGTGGCAGATTGTTTCATCCACGGCCCCAACTCAATGCTAATGTCAGTTTTCCCGCCCACCAATGAGCCACTTTTTGGAGTTTCCTGATCTAGCTTTCAGCTGACTTCAGACAAGAAACAGAATTGCTGCAGGCAAAGCTACAACCATCCCCATTACCATGCCATGGTTACCCCCGTTAAAGGTGTCTCAGATCACTGTGTTGTCATGAAGTTTGAAAGCCTTATGTGCCTCTGGATTTGTTCACGTTGAATCTCTCCTGTTCAGGAGATTTCCCTTCCTATACCAGCCATGTTCTCTTGTGCAGGCTGAGAGAACTGAGAGGCAGATTTGGGCTGGTGAATCTGAAGATAAGATGATAAAAATGATTTTATTCTTCTTTTTCAATTCCATTTTTATCTCCCAGCCCAATGTAAATAAAGGAGACTAATAAGAGATCCTAACTGTCATAAAGTTCATGGTAGTGAAATTTCAAGCACATTTAAGAGACAGCATCATTACTTTGCATTTTGAGTGGGGGTTTTAATGTGGTTTTGTTCAGAATATAACAAAATTTAACACTGCAGTTAAAAAGGGGATGTTCTCATAGCTCTAGATAATTAATGACAGAGTAGGATGCAGCCTCTTCTGACTAAGAGGCAGAACCATCCCATGGCTACTCCACTTTGACAATACATAAGTATGTGCTGCAGTGGTAAATCCACACCTAATGGGAAAAAAATGCACTGGTTGCTGAAAAAACAAGAAAATCATATTTGCGCAGGGTGGAGGAATGAAATATGTGGTTGTACATGAAATGTTGAGATTTAAGTTTTATGGAACCAACTCAAAGTTATGAATCATCAAAACCCACAACATTACAGACCATCCAAAAGTTACAATCTTTTTCTTTCAAGCTCTGCACTTTTAGCCAAAGAAATTAATGAAAACGGAATAATTAATTTCTCAAATCTGTATAAAGTCTCTTACACTGTATAAATTGGAGAGGGAGCACTGAAAAGGAGAAAATTGCAAGATGGATCCCAACACAATATAACAATCTCAGATTCACTGGAGTCATCCTGATGCCTATATTATCACTTCAGCTTCCCTGCTCACTTTAATTACCCAAGCAGTCCCATCAGGATGACATCTACTTCCAAGCACATTGTGTTGCCTCCTCCTACTCTTCAGATCCTCTCCTTGCTGCTGGAGTGCTGTGTTCAGCTCAGCACAGCACAGGCTTGCAGCTCTGCTTGGATCCAGCTTTGACATTAAATACAAAGTGACAAAAAGCTGGACTGTGGAGTGCTGTGGTGTCCCAGTCCTGCACTGTGCTGGGAGTACATGAGAATAGTCTGTAACACTTCACTGTTATTAACAAAATCTTTAAAGCCCAAGTTTTTTTGGGTATGTACATTTTGGATACCTAACTCAAAATCCTCTGAAGAGACATGAATTTTAGAAATTTATGGGGGAAAAAAGGGGGTTCAAAGTGCTTTCAGGTGATGGACACCTGAATTTTAATCTTAAATCAATATAATCTCTTCCCCTGCCTCAGAGTCTGTACTTTTGTCCTCAAGAACAGACAGCAGGGGCACTAGGCAGGGCTCAGGCTATGTCACTGATCTTGAGATCAGCACTTGCATTTGCTTCCCCCATGACAGTAGGACTCCTCTTTTTGCTGGAGTCTTTGTGGTTAACTCCACTTCTTTCAGGCCAGCAAGTGTCTTTAGATTATAACAGACTGATAGGAGGAGGTAAAGAGAAGAAATATTTATCCTGTAACATCCCTAAGCAATGGAACAAGTGGATCAGCTGAGCAGGAGGAAAGTAAGGAAGAAGCTTGCAGGTAAATAATGTAATGGGATTTGAAAATGAAGAGGATCAATCTGGATTGAGTGAAGCATTGGAAAAAGGAATATGGAAAACCTATTTTGGGGTATCAGCATTAGATCAAATACCTGGGTCACTGACTAAGCCCTGGCCTGAGGTTAGGCGAGGGAACAAGATGTGGAAAATTACTGGACATTACATGAGAAAGTGCTGAACATGATTGATAAGAAAGTGAGAAAATGACTAAAGTTACAGATAGCACCATGGAGGAGGGCTGGGTTTCACAGGTGGTGAAGGGGGAATTTTGTGAGAAATGGAACAGAAGGCCCAACTTCACAGATAATCGGGGAGGTGTTCTGCAGACCTTTGGGGGAGTAACATCTTGCAAGGCACCAAGGTAACTGCATCACTAAGACCACAAAAGACACAGGTAAGGGTATCAGAACTGACAAATTTGGGAGGGATGTAGCAAAACTGGGAGCAATGGGGAAAGAAGTGGTTAGATGAGTGGTGTGGAGGAGACCAGGACAGAGGAAGTGGGTGGTAAAAAGACTGGGAACTGAAAAGGGGATATTAAGGTACAACCACAGGATTGGCACCCTCTGGGATAGCCCTGAACTTTAACACTGGATCAAGACAACAAACCAAACCTTCCCTCTGATCATCTCACACAACCAAATCTTGCTCCTGCACCCCTGGGAGCGAGGCAAGCAGTGTGTTCTCCTGGGCTGCCATGGGGCCACCCCCACACCACATGGCAGTGCCCAGTCCATGTTCTCCAGCATCCACAGCTGCCCATCACTCCCTGACAGATGGCACTGACCAAACTAAAAAGTACTTCTGCAAAATCATCACTGACTTCAACAAAATGCACTAAAACCTGCTGACAGCAACAAAATGTTTTTGCAAAGGAGGGTTGGGTTTTTCCCATGAAAGAAATGTGTGAACATTTAGATTTCTTTCCCAAAAACAGGACTTTGCCTTTGCTGACCACAAGATATGTATTTTTTTTCATTAATAAAAATAATGGTAACCATTCATTAAAAATTCTTTAAAGCCCCCACAAAGGAAAACTGTTTCTTACAACTGTTAAAAGAGACCTATGGGGCTTGTAAAAACCAATCAATTTTTTCACTAAATTCACTGTTCTCTGCTTCTCTTAATTGTATGGCCTTTTCAGACAATATTTTGATACTTTTAATAAACCAAACAGCTGTGAAGACCTCATCCCTTTCTTTGGTCTTCTCATCTCTGCACCTCTCAGTAATTCGTAAGTCAAATGAATGATTGTGTAATCCTGAATAGTGGTACAGACTTGAAAATGTCATCTAGGATCATCCTGCTTTTCATTGTGTCTGTGTAGGCTGCAGAATTCTGCCTTTGACATTGTATGTAAAAGATTTATTTCTGTCATCAACTGAAGCACACCGTATATACAGACTCCTCTCAAAACCTCCCGTGGTTGGTTAGATTTTTAACAATATTTCAGACTATGAAGTGCCCAACACATCAAACAGATACTTATTGTCTTTAATGAAAAATTATTTTTCATACTGTCATGCTAAACTTGAAGGTTCAGAATCCAGCTGCCTCTGAGTACCACTTTTTCTCTCATAAAGAATCTGGTGAAATTAAATATTCACTTCTCAGGACGGGGCAGAGACGAGCGAACACAAGTGCAAACATTCATTTTTTCTGCTACATCGAGCCCTCTTTAATTATGTGGAAATTGACAGTTGTCATAATTCCGAATAATAGATTTCAGTGTGTAAATGACAGAAAAGTGTAAACCTCCCCTGGTGGCGACTGCCAGGTGGCAGGGAAAGGGTGCAGTCAGTCGTGCAGCCTCCTCAGGCACCAGGAACTCACAGAGCCCCCACCCAGGGCTGCTGCCAGCAGGGCAGGGGGCAGTGCTGGTGGGCACTGGGAGCTGGACCATGGCCAGGCTGCATGGGGAGCTGGGCTAAGTGTGTTCCTGATGTCCCAAAATTGAACAGAAGCAATGGAATGTAAATCCTGCTCCCATCCCATGCATTTGGCAGTGATAGCCTGGCTTTCTGTAGGCTCATTTCTAAAATTTTGCCCTTACCATTACTAAGCACTAAGTATAAATTTTCAGAGGGATTTTAAATATTACAGAATATTCCTATAGGTTATCTGATTATGTCTTCTTCTTTCCTGCTCTTTTTGCAGTAAAGAATGAGTTGCTTTGACTCTGGTGAGAAGACTTTAGGTCTGGTTCAAAGTTTCACTGCATACAGTTTGTGTTCCTGAAAGCTTTGCTTTAAAGTATCCCAGTGTCCTCTTCTCTGCTGGAGTAGCAGATGAGCAAAAAGATGTGTCAAATTTAGGATACCTACAAACCTTCACATGCCACTGTTGTTGAAAACATACCTTTTACTAGGTAGTAGAGTGTTTCCAAGTACAGATGAAGTGTTTTACAGCTGGAAAAGGGGAAATATCAGTGTTGCTATGAGAAGTGTTTGAAAGACTTTCACCACACTATTGTTGTGGAAATCCATGTTAAAATCTTGAATTCAGGATGGGGGACATGCAGTGAGGGCATTCCCAAAAGAACAGGCACACAGTCTAGACTGTGAGAGTTTAAGTTCCACAAAAGAAAGCTGAGAGTTGGTCCAATTCCTCTTGGAAAATATACCACAAAGTAAATAGCACAGAGGAAGAGGGGACAGCACTAAACCAGTTGTGGCAATAGATAGATTAGAGGCAGTTTTCTAGTTAGCAGAGCAGGTTGGTTGTGGAACAAGCTCACAGTAGTGTCAGACACGTTTCGATGGACATGAGAAGTGCCAAAGGTCCAGCAGCATGTGGGAACTGTCTCATCCCATTTGTTTCAGCCTCAGCTGTCCGTAAAAACATGCTGACTCCATGGTTTCAGCTGGGTTTTAACCACAGCAAAATTTCAAATATCTTGTATTCTCAGTTGTGAAGTTCATTAATTTTAAATCTCTTCGAAGTGAATAGAAGCAAAAATTCTTTGCTGTCTGAATGGCAAGTACTGGATCAGAAGGGCATGTTCCATCTTTTAGAAAGAAGATAACTTTGTGTGGTTGGAACTTCAAAAGTTGGCACTAGAAAATCTGATTTTTGGAAAGATAACAGGAGAGAGTGTTCACATTTTAATTTTCTAGTTTAGGCTTATGGCCAAGCTCTAAACTTGCGAAAATAAAGGAACATAACAAAATATGTGACAAAGATGCAGTGGTTTCAAAACCATAATTTTATAGAAAGCCGGTTCGATTATGTTAATGAAAATAGGAATTTTTCCTTGCAATAGAAGTGTTTTCCATTATGTCTTTTTGTCAGTAATCAAGATATGCACTGAGTGAAATGTGTGATTACAGACCATTTAAGATATATATTTCACTTCAGAGAAAAACACAGATAATTAACTATACAGTGAGTTCAGTATTGTGTCTAAGAAACATGTTACTCCTAATGAGACCGTTTCTTATTCTAGCAGAGACACTCTTGTAGTTTCATTAGTGAAAAACCTTCTGAGTGTTAATTATGACAGCATACTAATGAAAATATGAGCCACAAATTAAAGAGAAACTGAAGGGCTGTGACATACAACAAACCCTTCTGATGTCACCAGCTGTTCTGCTGAGGTATTGAATACACTGTCATAACTACGCGTAGAAGTGCTTCAAGGTTTGCAAAATCATCATTTAAAAATTGGGAAATGCCAAAATTTAGGATTATCTGCATAGCTGTATTTGTATTCTTTATGCATACACTTTCCATAATCTCTCAGCCCTTTTTCCAAAGGATCCTGGCCTTCTTAAGTGCCAAGGGTGAACAGTTCTCACAGAGATCTCAGCACCTTCTGACAAACTTTCTATGCTGTGTGTGGCACCAGTCTTGTTTGTTTCTTCCTGTTCAAACTGTCTCAGAAGAGCAATAGTTCCTGCATAGACTTTTCTGTCTCATTTATCACTGCTGTCTCTGAGGGCTTCACAATGACTAATTAATTTAACTTCACAAAGTCTTGCGAGATAAGGGATGGCATTTAATTGAGGCGCACAGAAATGAAGGTCAAAAGTATCCTTCAATGTGGAGGTGCTGCTGAGATACTCTGAATATGGTGCTTGAAACAAAATATCTTTTAATGTTCAAATTGCAAATTATTCATCTCAGTTGCAATAAATAGTGCTCAGCATTTCTGTCAATCTGAACTTCAGGTCAGGACAGACACCTAAAAAATAAATTAATGGCAATGAAAAATTTGGTTAAAGTGCCTCACTTAATGAGAGAAGGACAGGAAACCTTTGAGAGATGCAGAGCTAAAAAATGTGATTTTTCTGAGGCAGCATTTAACATTTAGGATCTGTTTTCCAGTAACTCCTCTGCCTCATTTTCAAAGATCACCACCTTTCAAGGATGGTCCACTTCTGTGAGCAGAAAATCAAGCAAAGGCAGCAGGAGGCATACATTGATGGTCAAGGAGCTCCTGATAAACACAACCATAAAGGAGAGGCAGGCAAGAAATGGAAGCAGAGGCAGCTGACCCAAAGAGATTCTGTCCAAGCTTGGAGGGCTGCGGTTCAGAAAGCCAAAGCTCACCTAGAGCTCAATCTGATGAGCTACATGAAGTGTTACCAGAAAGGTTTCTACAAGTACATCAGCACAGAACAGGAAAAAACATAATACCAGCACAGAATGGTGTTTGTGAGAGCAATAAATAAGTTCAAGAATAGTCAGAAAGCCACAGTAACTTTTTTAAAGAAGACAGTAAATTTATAGTAGAAATTATTTCCATGGTACTGTTTACACATATACACATATATTACGTAAATAAAAAATGTTGTGTTAGCGGCAAAAGAAGATTTTTAGGATGCTGGTCAATGGCTGACAAGGATGAAGTCAACTGAAATGTATTTTGGACCAGAGGATAAATCTTGTTTGAAGGCTTTCTAAAGCAGTCTTATAAATTTAGACCAAAAGCCTGGATTTATTTTATGTACTCTGGACTTCACGTTGGCTTCTGATCACAAGAAAACTGGTGTAAATCTGTAAAATCTCCTTTGAAACCAACTAAGGTTTTCAGAATCCATGCTCCTAAATCCAAGAGAAGAATTTAACCCAAGGGCCCAAAGCCAGCTTTATTGAGCAGGAGACATTTGGTCTGGCTGCAGGGGGGAGAGACCGTGGCAGCTGGCCAGTTTTACTCCCCAAGAAGTGATGTCAGACTAGTCAGTGGATCCCTTTGGGCATCAGACATCATGGGAAATACCAAGGCTTTCTTCTGAATGGGAGCTGCTAGAGTGAGCCAGCTGGCATCTCCTCTGGAAGGCTCAGGGGATGTGGCCACCACCTAAAAGTGCCTTCCTGGTTACTGGCCTCTTGTTTCAAGGCTGCTGTGACTTGCTCTCAATCCACATTCTTTTTGCAACATAATGTAATTTAATTTATGACCACAAAAAATGAAACAAGAAAGGGAAAAGATGAAAAATATTATGCTAAATACAAGCATACTCGTATACTTGAAAATGTAAACATCAAACAATTCCCTGGATATGTAATTACAGGCAGCTTCAAAGACGGAAAGGCACATTTTTTGCAAATACATCGTATTTTGTATATGCTACTTTTGCCTGAAGGATAGTCTGGTTTTCTAGAGGAGCACAGCAAACTGCTTTTAAAGGGATCATCAACCAGAGTTTGTGGCTAATCACTCAGTGATCCCAGGAGACATACAGAAGCATAACATGTAAAAGAAAATTAAAATACAAAAGCCAGTATTGCACATCTTCAGCATACTCCTCTTTCCTTCCCAAGAAACTGAGAGATGACGTACCAACCCACACATTGGGGTGGGAGGTAACAGGAGGAGCCTGCCTCTGATACATTCTCCCTTCGCAGCTCTATGAAATTAGAATTGGAAATGACATCAGGAGGAAATACGTCTGCTCCTACTCTGTGGCGTCTGGTATCAGAGAGAGAGCCAGAAAGGCTGTGCTGGGAGGCTGAGTTAACAGCACCAGCTGTGACCAAATGTCCAAAACAGGTTCCCATCCCCATCACTGCTGCAGTCCCCTCTCCTGGGAACTGCACTGGGCTGCTGTAAATGTTTCCTCCTCCGGCCGCTGCTCTCAATCAGATCCCAAAGTCCTGCCTCTGGGAGAGAGATGCATATGGAGCCCCGTGTCTCCCTCCACACATTTGGAATCCACTGCCAGAAAGAGCTCATGTGGTCTTTCATGACAGGGGGAGTTTTCCAGTGTCCACTGCTCCCAACAAGCCCAGGGTGACCTGACTCCAGGGAAGCTCCAGTGTGCCCAGCAGGAAATCCTCTTTCAAAGCCCCACTCGTGTCCTCCTTCTAAAGGTCTTAGTCCTCTCTCCTGAGAAGGGAGAGGTTTTCTGCGTGGTGGCTGCTGTGGCCTACACACCAGTTTGTCAAATCTTTACCAGATGGCTAAGAGCAGAGCCCACCAGGCTGTCAGAGCTCTGGGGTAGGAGAGTGAACAGGAGGGACACGACTCTTTCCTTGTCCCACTTTGCTGCCTTGGGCAACTGCCAGCTTTGGCTGTTCCATGGAAGAACCACCCAAAAGCAAGCTGTGATGAAAAGCTTCCTGGGTAGATATCCAACTTCTTAATCATTTCCTAAAACATTTCTCACCTCAAATAAAACAGCACAAAAGATTCAATACTGACTAAGATCTGGAATGTTTGAGTTGTGTGCACTTTCAACCAGCTTTCAGTTTGTGAAACATGTCAGCCTGCTTGTGAGGAAGAGCAGATCCTTCCTCTGTTGTTATTCTTTGTACCAGCTAAAAGGATACCTTGGCCAAAATATGCCGAGGTCAGGTTCTAGAGGATTCTTTGAGGAGGAAAGAATATTTTTATAATTTCAATTTAGAAATTAAGATATTTCTAATTTAATTTTTCTAAACATCTTTCTTGGATAAATGCAGGAAAAAAAGCCAGTAAGGATACAAAAAAACCCCAAAATCTGACAGTACAAGGTTGAGCCAAGACCAACTCTCATTTGAGTTCCAGTGTTCATGTTTGGACAATACAAGGAGAGTCAGAAACAAGAGTCCAAAGCTTTCTCTGTGAGTAATTTAAACTCATGCTTAAATCTCCCTTGTCTGTGTCAGATCATTTTAACTCTGGCAAGTAGTTTCTGGTGTCCTAATTCCTAAACAGGCATTTATTATCTCCAGGACTCTATAACAATGTTTGTTTCAGAGTGAGTGTGGGGTTCTAAGTGCCTGCATTTGATTCATCTGAATTTAAAACCAGCAAAACCATCTTCTTAGAATTGGAAAGTAAAACTTCACTGCTTACATATTAGAAATACTTTTTTACTTTTAAAAGTTAGCAACTGGAGTTTGTCTGTGACTAAATCCTTGGCATAACTTAGCATTTATCTCCTTTGAGTATTTGTTTCCATTAGACTGACCTTCATTTTTCTTTCTTTCTTTTTTTTTTTTTGACATCNTTTGTTTGTTTTTTTTTTTTTTTTTTTTTTTTTTTTTTTTTTGTGGGCAACAGTAGAGCAACATCAATATTTTACATTTCAGATAAGGGAATCAGGTTAGTTTTTATTATTACCCCAAGACATTTGTTGTGAAGAGGACCTAAGGGTAAGTTTTATAGCAGATAAAATTAGTAACTACAAATAAACCACAGGCTTGAAAGGCAGAAAACTCTAGAGGTAATGAATGAAAAAAAAAATAATGTTCTAAGAGAGAATCTACTGCTACCCATATCAAAAATTCATCCTGTTGAAATACAGATTTCTTAAAAAATTAGCATGAATTAATGGGAATCTCTATGCAGCAGTTGGATAAAATCCGTGTTCTGGTTTACAAGTGCATTGCCATATAAACAGAAAAACATATGCTAAAGAAATATAACAACACAGGTAAACAAAATAATTACAGTAGCACATACACAGATTTCTTCGTTCAACATGCCTAAATCTGATGTGATTTTTAAATAATATTTGCTATTTATCTACCTTTTTTGTTGATTGGGGGATTGGTTATTTCCCAGTAGTTAAATGCCAACACTCATTAGATGATTCATGAGTTGGAAAACAGTGTCTTCTTTCCTTATACCACATAGAGTTTGGCTGACAGAGTCCCTCTATGCACATTTAATGGTTAAATATTTCAAAGTAATGGTGTTGCTCCCCAGGTTTTCCAGCCTTTCTTTAGCCTGATGAGTGAAGCTGGAACAGGCTGGACCCAAACCCTCCCTGGTCACTGCAGGAGCTCCCACTGGCACAGCCCCACGCAGGGGACACGAGCAGGGCTGAGCCGGGGAGGCTGGAACGGCGTGGTTCAGCTGTGGGTCAGGGCACACAGCTCCTACAGGGACACTGAGAAAGGGCACAGCACATCCTCCCTTGGTGCCAGACGCCTCTCCTGTCTGCCTCATCGGTCAGGGCGCAGGGGGAGGAAGAATCCTGAGCATGAGAGTGAGAAGCAGCAGGGCTGTAAGAGCTCCTCAAAGACACAAGCTAGGCAAGGAAAGGGTTACTTGACCCATCCCTTCTGTCCTGCAGGCACAACACGTCTGGTTCTTTACCAATGCAGGTTAACACCAAACAATTCTGTAACACAATTCTGATTAGCAATTCCCTACCAAGAAAACAGTGATTCCTTCATGTGACTAAAACATGAGTTGATCTTGTCCACATTCTCTGCACTCCTGCTTTATTGCATTTACTGAATAGCACTCCCTGGTACTTACAAAATCTACAAGAGGTGAGACAGATACACCCATCCTTATGCTAAAGATGCAAAGCAGCAGAATAGGGAAAAGTGTAAGGGATCCTGTTACTTGTCTTTTTGCAAACAAATCCAGTGTAATGCAGCCCAGGAGCTGCCTCCTAGACCAGCTGCAGGCTCCTGCTCTACTAATTCTCCTTCCAGAGGAACTGGATTTAAGAACAGTTTTTCAGTAAGAGCTGAAAAGGAAGGAGTTGCTCTTCGATTAGATTAAACATGGAAACCCGTTCAGTTGCTCTTACCATAAACCAGGCTTCATCAGCCTATACATCATTTGAACCTGTTAAACTTTAATCCCAACAACACAGGAATTAAAATTAAAAACATTTTTTCCCTTTTTTTCTTCTTAAAGGGAAAATCACAGGAAATATTTAAAATGCAACATATGCTTGCAGATATCAATCTAGAGATTCTTTAAAATTTTGAGACATTATAAAAGAATTGCACCTATATATGCTCTATTTTTTTAATATGTATGTTTTAAGAATAAATTCTCAGTTTCTAAATATCCCCATTATTCAGAACATAGGTGTGAAGCCTTTGGTGAATGAAAAATATTCTTTGGATAAAGACTAAAGATCAGATAAAAGAGCCCAAACACCTTGGATATTACCTTATTTCTACACTGCAGGTTTGTTTTCATATAGCTTTTATACTGCTTTTTATCCTGTTGTATCTCAGTTTTATGACTCTACTCACTTCCAGTATCTCTCAAATCTCAATAAAATGAGAGGAAGCCCAATTCTATTTTGGTTTAATTATTGCCTACAGACTTCATAGTCTTCCCATTCAAGAGGTTTTGGCTGAGTCTAGTTCAAAGCCACAGCCCCAGGTGAATCACAAGGGGAAGGTGAGGAGGGCACTTTCTGCAGGGTCTAGGTGTGGCGCTCCCTCAATTTGTAGCAGTTTAGGGAAGCTCAGAGAAGCAGCTCTCAACAAAATCCACCTCTGATGGGGTATTTTCTTATTGTGCATTTGGTTTTACTTTAGTAGTTTAGTACTGCAACACCTGTGTCAAAACACTATCCTTCTATCCAAGTGGGTTCTGAATTTTACACCTGTATTTAGTTCTGAAAAGTCTAGAAAACTATTGGGATTGTTTGGGATTTATAGGACACTGGAAAAGTCTTATTAACATAAGCATATTAACTGTGCTCTTAATGTACAGAAAACCAGTTTGAGGAATGCCTGGTATCAGGACCTGCTCAAGAAACCAAAGAAATAGAGTAAAGTAGGTGCAGTCTGGACCATGCTGTTGCAAGAATTAGAAGTGTGCATATGGTTTCTTTAAAGTCTAGTTCTAAGTACTGTTATTATGATGAGTGCTGAGAACTTTCAGGAATTAAAATGCCATTAAAAATTCAGAACCCCCAATGTCAATATCTGTTGCTTGATAAAACACAAAACAGTGATTAAAGTATGATTTATAACATGCAACTTCAAAAGTCTGTTTCCTGAAGATGGAAAAAACCGTGAACACCCAGTGAATGGCATTACCTCCTATGGCAGCTGTGGTATTGATTTCCAGCCATCAGTCAAAGTGCTGGAAGCAAAGCCAAAGCATCTGTTATCATTATTCTTCCTGAACCTCTATATCATAGTTAGTCTGTCAACTCCAGGGTACACTCCAAAGTTGCATATTTTAATATACTCTCTTCAATTATCAAGCTGTACAAATAGTTTTATTTTCTAACAGCCATTTTTGTTTTCTTTAATTGTGAGGCACCTGATCAGCAGGTGTCTCCAGCTCATCTGTTTTTCACCAGCCCACTGAAGGTATAAATTAACTCCTGGGTGAAATGTGAAGAAATGTAACAGAGAATTTTAATTTTGGTTTGTTTGGTTTTCTTCTTCAAGAACAAAGTTACCTTCAGTAAACAAAAGAATTCTTGACAAAAGACCCTTTGTGTTTTTATTTTGGCAAATGTGGGGGATGTCTAAGTTAGCAATTAAATCCTTAAGGATACTGTGCTGGATAAATGTGCTTCTCCAAAGAAATGCAATGAGACAACTTGTGTACACTACAGTCAGCTGCAGACAGCATTCCTTTCAGGAGCTTTGATTAATATGCCACTGGATCCTGGTAAGATTAATGAACTGTGAAGGATATGTGGACACTGTCTTTTCATTTCAAAGAAAGAGTGTGAAGAATTTAAATAAATACAACATTTAGATGGGCTACTTTATGAGGATCTGATTGACTCTTTCTGCCTTTATAAAGCCTATGGGACTTTTACTTGTTTTAGGAGTGGTTTTTAGCATGCAGTTTTAGGCAGTAGTTATGCTGGTCAAAGCCAATGACAAGCTATTATTTCAACAAGCAATTAAACTTATGCCACATGAGATGAATAGATTTGTATCAGCTACCACGTATTAGTACAGCATTTTAGGAGTACTCTGAAAAGACTAATTTATTGTAATATGACTTCTCTGAGAGCTGCTACATAACAGGAGTAAACCAAAGGATAAATGGAAAAAATCTCCTGAAGTTGAAAAGAAATTTTAAAAAAAGTTCTGGATGAAGCAGTAGATTTTCTGTTACATAACAATCATAAAGAAAATTGTAATGTCTATCAATGAATTTTGGGTCTCATACCAAGTTTGTTTTTCACCTGCAATTTTTGGCATAAGTATTTTTTGCCGTTGGAATCTTCCACAGTGCGATCTCGAGTAACTACAGTCAAAATACCACTGTCAACCATAGAGAATTAATTAAGTTCATTCAATGACTAGGAATTTCAATTGTTTCCAATGCTTGTGACAAAATATTATAGCTTTGCTGAGTTTAAAGTAGTGCAAATATTCATGTACTACTGGTTAGAAACATTTTAAACTGATAAATATTTACTTCTTTAACCAAAATCTTCTTTCTGTTGCTTTTGCATTTGCTATACTACCTTACCCCTCTCTGTAGGCCTGCTTTACATTTTGAATTATGTAGGCTATACAAGACTAAAGCATGACAAGGAGCCTGGATGATCACTAAAATGATGTTTCTCTCTATGATCAATTGTATGAAATTGACCAATAAGCAGAAATTTCCCATCTCTGTAATAATTATTCATTGCTCCACATGAGCTGACCATGTTTAGTTGTCACTAGAAAATCTTTCATACCTGAAAGAGCAGCACATGCTGATAGGGCTTTATCTATTACCTTTTATTAGAGCTTTATCAGGTAGAAAGCTTGTCAAGTCAGGGGTTGAGGATGCTGAGTTACTTACCTGCTCTGAGCTAGTGGCTGGGGGTCACACACAGATATATTTACTATCATAGTATGGGAAAACCAGTCCACAAGCTTTCCTCCCTAAAAGCTCCAGTAAAAATTTTGGTCCATGGATGTAGTTAATCCAGCTCATTGCCTAAGTTGTAGAACAAACTTGTGGGCAAATCTATTTTCTACCAGTTTTGATGGATTCAGTCATTCCTGAGGGAGGCAATCGATCAAATATCACAAACAGCTGAAGGGGAGGGAGCCCCCTGGAACCAGGAAGAAAGCTTTTCCATGTTCATCAGAGCTTAAATCTCCAGCCATCAATTCAATATGGCTAAAGTAATTTTAAACTTATCAGTTCTTTTAAACTTATTATGTTTTAGCTGCATATGGTGATCATCAATCACAAAGCACAGGCCACAGTCAGGAGAGAGGTTTAAGGTCACCAGGAACAAGACCATAACCAAAGGCCTTTATATTAAAAATTAAATATATTTGTAAATTCCCTTCCCTGACAATCAGCAACGTAAAACCATGGAGCCAGTGACATAAAATTTTGAAAGTCTGAGGAAACACCTGTCCTGAATTATCCTATATATTTAAAGGTTGGCTCTCTAGGCAGTGGTGTCAATATATGTCACAGAGCAAATACTTTCTGTGGTCAAAAAGGTGAAAGGAGGAAAACTGGGCTTTATCAAGCTTTGAACAGAGTGCGACTTTCTTTCCTAGGATATTCTGACAGATTTTTTTTTTTTTAAATCTTTGCTAACTTTGTAAAAATCCTGACATTAAAGAGATCTCAGTTGTCAAATTAGAAATATTTGCTTTGCACAGTTTCAGGTGAGTTTGCCAGAACCTGCCTTTTTCCCCTCAGGCTGGTGGAACCCCTGGGCCAATTTTTTGCTGTCATCTACAATGTATTTAGTGAAATAGCATATGTGTCACTTAGTCATTCATATGAGCAGTGTCTGATGGTTCAGAGGTAGATAAAACCTGGGGAATTACTGCATTTGATGCAAACCCACCAGACTTAAATTTTCACTCCATTATTCTGCATATTAATATGTATTAATTGTCACATAAAGCCATCAGTGAAAGTTTGGCCCTTGGAAAAAAAAAAGGCAAAATTCTTGCTGGCTTCAGCAGAGCTGGATTTCAGGCAAAGTGAGTAGAAATCCAATCCAGTGGCAATGCTGATACCCTAAGGACTGATCTGGAATAGTGTGAAGAACTCCAAATGGTTCTGTCTAAAAAAAAAGCTGCTTTCTCTGCTCTGTCTGTCCCACAGTATGTTCTTTGTTATCATCTGTGAATCACCAAACATCCTTTGTGACGTTTATATGGCATAGTTATAAATAACTCTAACACTTGCACGTTAAACAGAAGGTGATTTACAAAGTGCTGCTCAATCTGACAGCTGTTACTACAGAACAGTCAGAGTAGATTACTTGCAAGTTTATTTTAATTATAGATAGGCCTACACTGAAATACTACAGTCACCTATCCTGTACCAGGACTGCAAAATAGTGGTAAATAATAGAATGAGCTCTGTTTGCCTGCGTAAAAGACAGAGCCTTCACAAATGTAACTTGTGTTCAAACATCAAATTGTCACCTGGCTGTTCTTAGCAGATTTCTGATCTAGCAAGTCTACATACAGAATCTGTTGGACTTCTACTCAAAATGTACAGACTATTCAGGAAAAACACATTTAAGAAATGATGAAACAAATTTCAACCTTCACAAGGCAAAATTTGCCCTTCAGTCTGAAACCACTGACTGTACTCAAATACTAAACCAGTAAATTTTTCTTTGTGGAAAAACTGTCATCAGTAATGAGAGCAGTTCTGCATTCGTCCTATGGAAAAAAGAATGAAATGCATCAAAACTCTGTAAATTGCATAAAGCTCTTAAACCACCTGCATGACTCAAAATAAGAACATTATGTGATATGTATCATAACTCTGACCATCAATAGTGACAGTTATGAGACCAAGTTTTGAACTGTCTGAATTCTGATCTCTAGAACTTCCTTACTTACAGTAAATACTGGAACTTTTGTAGCAGTCAGAAGATGTTACATTGTTCTTTCATGAATATGTAATTGTAATAACCTATCAGAATAATAAGTACTTCAAAAATAGTAATGAAAGACAACTTCAGTATATGCACTGTAATACTTGTACTCTCTGTTTCCTAAAATAGGTCCCAGAGAGAGAATCTCAGGTTCAATATTAAATGGTAAACCTGGATAGAAAGTGCTTCACTTCTCTGAGGGGATGTGACCCTCTAACCAAAAATTACTCAGGAGTAGTTTCAGATACTATTTTCAGTGACTCTGTATTTGGACACATTTTGTCATGAAGTGATTTTTGCAACTGAATAGCATAGCGAGGTTCCATGTGTGTTCTGATGCAAACTTCAAGCTACAGTAAGTTCTCTGCAGTAGCCTAACTTGTACATATGAATGTTCTTATGGAAATTTGTGTCAGTCTCTCCACATCCTTGTGGCCCATCAGGGCTGACTTGTTAATGCTATGCTCTCTGCTGCTTTGTAGGAATGGTCATTATAAATCACATTCTGCCCCAATGTAGATACAGATGGAATCAATTAATTACTGCTTGCCTGCTCTGAGAATGATCATCAGTGCAATACAGCTGAGCAACACTAATCTCTAGTAACATCTGGAACCATTAACACAAACTGTATCTTGTTGCCCAGGGGAGGCAAAAGTTTTGGAAGCCTTTGAGGCAGGTGGCCTCCCCGAGCTGCCCACAGCCACAGCCAGTCGATAAAAAAGCCAGGAACCAGAATCAGATCTTCCACAGTGCTTACATTACTTATTCCTTTTACGAAGAGCTAAATAGGATTTTGTGATATAAAGTAACTGCCAAACTTAGATTTTGTGAAAACAAATAATTTCACTGAAGGAAGTAGCAACTTCCAGGATTAGCAGATGAAACAAAGAGCCTGCTAAAAGCCTAGGCATGATCTTGGATGGTTGAACAAAATGTTGAAGGTGCAAAAAGTTGAGTTTTTCACTCTAGAGTTGCCTAATAAAATATATAGTTTAGAATTATATGCTCTGATAAACCTCTGGTGTTCTTGAGATCAAAACTGAATTTCACACAGCAGACAAATCCTGCTGGATCCAGGTAACTCCAGATGAAAGGAATACGCACCAACACAAACCTTCTCAGAAAGACAATTTTAATGCACCCTTTTGAGGGTTTACTGCTCATTGCAGAGAGTTGTAACTCTTTGTATTTAGAAAGGTAGCTGTTTGCAGTAAGGCAGCAATAGAGTCCCTCAGTAAAAACACTTTTGCTACCAAACTGGCAGTCAAGCCTGATCCAGAGCCTGAGGGAAAGATGCATCTTCAATTTGAAGGACTTGCTTTTGAAACCTTGGCTAAAAGTAGTCCTTTGTATTTTAAACTCTCTTCTTAAATAAAGCTAAATCCTTATTATGGCTAATATTTAAAAAACATTAAACAAGTATTTTTTATTAAAAGGGTGGGAATTTTAAAACGTTAGTCACATTTTCAAGTGCTTGCAAAGCAACTTTATAGAATGAAATATGGATCTTTGAAAACACCCTTATTTTCATATTTCTTTTGAGGATCATTAACTAAATCTTATTTTTTGGTATTAGAAGACTGGTTTTCACCTGAAAAGGTTAATACAGGAGACCTGAAAACTGTATTGTTCTCTTGACTATGAATTTTATCTCACAAGGCATCTTTTTTCACAGCTCACCATTTTATTTCCTTGGAAACTTCTCTGACACCAGTCTCTTCACAAGGAGAAATAGGAATTTTCTGTCACTCAGAAGAGAAGGGGGTGAGGAAGGATCTATTTTAATTCATAAATGGAAGGTTGGATGAGTCTTTCTTAGACAAAGAATTCCAGTTTAGGTCTACTTTTAACAAAGAACTTCAAACACTTCAAACAGCTAACATGAAGTGTTGGAGTCAGGCCATTGGAATAAAAGTAATTATGAAAACCTCAAAATGCTGCAAATATGCATCTACCTCACACAATGTGTACTAAAGAATTATTTTATTCTAATATTTCAGTGGTTTTGTTAAAAAACATTCAAATATGTAATTCAAATAATCAGAAAATTTTCATGCATGTATGTTTCTGTGTTTCAAACATGCAGTCCTGAAAAAGATAGAAGACTTTTCCAGACATCTCATCACTACACCTCTCTCTGTTTATAATTCTCAAAAATAATTGAAGCTTCATAAACCCATTTAGCTGTTTTTTTTTTCTTTTCCATGAAAGCAGTTGCATCCAGCTTCACAGGTAGAATTCTAGATGCTTGGTATGAAGGCTAAGATTTTTGTTAAGCAGGTTTATACTATGCCAATAAATGTATGAAAAAGAGCAAGATTCATTCATAAAGGGAGTCATACAAGGCGAGGTAAAACCTCCCACCTTGTGCTTTATTTTAATTTGTTTCATTTTAATATTGCTGCCTTAAAAAATATTTAGAAGGCTCAACATTTTATTTTTAATGTATTTTTAAAAAGTGTGGGTGTGTAGTAGGGGGACCTTGCTGTAGTACAGCATCTTGACAGGGAGGGCTTGATTTGTGTCTGGACAGTTCCTGTTTCCAGGAAGGAAGGGGTCCAGCTCCAGCTGACCCTGCTTCTAGAGATCCCTGATGCACAGACCCTACACTGGCCACCAGCACAAGCCAGCAGCCAAAGCCATCTCAATGACAATTTTTCTTTTTCACACCAAATTCCAGATCAAGAGGAGTTCTGTCCGACTGAGCTACAGCTACTCCAGTAGATTAAGATCAGGCCTGCCGCCTCTGTTTGTGTTGCCTTTAAATTGTTCTATGTTTAGAAGTTCAAAGAAAATTTTGCAGATACTAACAGGCAGGCAGGAGAGGGAGAAAGTATTTAATTTCAAGATCTGATTGGGGTTTAAGCTACTTTTTTCACTCTCACTCTACATGATGCAATTCTTTCATAATGCAGGCATTTGCATGCAAGGGATTAATTTAGTCCTGGTCAAACCTTGTGAAATGCTGAGCACCAAAAGCCAATGCAAAGAAGGGATGGCACTATCAGGCCTACTCCCTGTATGTTTTCCTAAGAAATTCCTTCTGTTTTTCATGTTAACTCAGTGGTATGTTTCACTCTTAATTGAGGGAAATTCTTTGCTATGAAAAAAAAAAAATGTATTTAATGATATATCAGTGACGGCATCTACATCTTTGTTTGTTTTAGGGATTTTTTTTCTCTTAAGACCAATCTTGGTCCAAGGCTGGTAGCTTGAAAATTTACTGACATATTTTCTTTCAACAACTTGAACTCAGAATTTGGAACTGCATCCAAGTACAGGTGTTTCCAAGTCCTTTATAAAAGAATATCAAACTCTGTTTGGCACTCAAGAAATGTAGAGGCAATTTTTGTCTTTTTAAATACATAACAATAATGGACTGTTTGCTCATAATTACAGTGACAAGGTCATCAGAATCTGAAAGGAAGTCATATACTGGCTGTGCTCTGCTGTCTCCACACTTATAACTTGTTATTTCAAATTTAGAGTGTTCTATATAATTCTTTGAGAAACCTCTACATCTCTCTGAAAAAAACAAAAAAGATTTTTAAGCCTTGTAAGACCTTGAACTGCTTGCAAATCTAATGCCATATTGGATTATCTCTTTTGTCTCCCTTTTGCTGATTGGAAAGAATCATTTGTCCCTGAATGCCAAGGACAGTTCTGGAAAATTGGCTGAACAAATGAACCAATAACCCCAACCTGTATAAGAAAAGAATACAGAAAAAAATGGTTCTCTGACCATGTGTACAGAGAGACAGGAAGAGGAAAAAAGATTATATTTTTCTGTGGATATTGTCTCTGACATTTTCAAGTAACTGATACTTAAAGAGTAAAAGCAAAAAACGTTGCCTTGAAAATAAAATAAGCGCTATTTAAATGCCAAATCCTAGTCACAAAACCTTAGTGCTTTGGAGGCTGGATGGCTGACCCTGAGAGACTCCGTGCCACAGCACCGGGATGGGAGGAGGGAATAATGGAGCAGGATGGAGGAGGCACCCTCAGTGCTGTGGTCTGACTGTCCTGAGCCAGCCCCAGAGGGCAGTGGGAGCCACACAACCTTCTGGTGTTGGTAGAATGATCTGCCTGCAGCAGCTGCTCCCAAACAGGGCCTGTGCTGGCCCTGGTTAATTGGACCCCTGTGTGTGCATGCCCTGAGACACCATTTACCACGGTAAAAAAAATTTCCACACAACATTTTGAAGAGATTAAAATCTACTTGGGATAATATTAGGCTAATGCAGTTATACTTTGTTGTGAAAATCTGCTTGGACTTCCTTTCTGCTTAAGTGTTTCTCCTCTGTTCATAGTGGTCACAGCTGGCACAGACCTGCCGTGGGCAGCAGCACCAGCCCTCATGTCTGCGTGTGGCTTGGGGGACAGCATAGGCCACCCACTGCCCCACCAGCAGTGTGGATCGTGCCACTCTGGCTGGGATGTGAGAATATTGAGCTGTGTGGGTGTGGGTTTGGCCATCCCACTGACCTCAAGGCAGAAAATTATTCTCAGTTCATTCTGTTTACTGGTAGAGTTGTAGGCTTAAGGGTTTTGTCTGTGCTGAAAATTTTTGCTTTCCTATTTGGCAGCTCGCCTGCATTATTCTGCCTCACTTTCTCTGCCACTGCAAACCACAGTGAAATCCTGTATATCAGTTCCTGGTCCACACACTATCTTTCAGAAACCTGAACGTTGAGCTCTCTGTGCAAAATTCTGCTGCACATTGAGGACAATCACTCTGTAGCACAGGCAGGGTGGTGCTCCCTGCTCCACTGGTGTGCCAGGAGAGCACGAAGAGCACCACAACATACCTGGGGCATAGCTTCAAGTCTTACAATCCTTGAGACAAAGGACTGAAGCTTGCATTCAGTGCCCAGGAGAAACTCCAGTGAAAGGAGTTTCATTCCTGAGCTTAGAGGAAAAAATCGGCTGCAAGTCTAAGAGCTAAGGTGTGGAGAATGTATTCCTTGGGCACCAACTTCCCATTTGAATCAGAATCTTCTGCAGGGCTGAGATTTCTGGATATGGTTTCATGGTGTCGATAAGAAAAGGGAACCCAGAATGAGAAAAGTAAAAAACCCTCAATAATATTTCTGGAATGGTCCATTTTGATCATGTAGGAAATCTGAGTTTCAATTAATTATGGCTGCTCAATATTTCATTAAGAGCCATTATATGCATTCGTAAATCTGTCACAAATTGATTCTCCTTAATTTAATTTTTCAATTAAATTATTTGTGCTTTTTATTTACCATTGGAAAAAGCAAGGGGAAAATAGATTATATTTTAAAATTCAATTCAAAAAAGCAGTCAAGTGCTTAGTTCTGAAGTTTCTTGCTTTTATTTTTGAGGAATAGTATTTTGGTAGTTTTAATTTAATTGACAAATTCCAGAACTATCCTAAAACTACATCAAGCTGTCTTCATTTCTTGACATAAGCGAAGGGAAAAAAATTAACTTCCAGTCTGTGTATTGATTCTTTGGTCTGAAAACAACAGATTAATATTTCTTATTATTTAGTTCACATTATAATTAAGACTGATACGCTAATCAGTCTGCTTCAAATCCTCTTCTAAAGTGTCTCATAAATCCTGCTTGCTTTCCTTTCCTAATACTGATAGGAAAAAATAATTACATTTACAAAGCAATCTATCTGGATCCACCACTCAAGACACATTTAATAAAAGACAGGAAATCTATGGGCAGAACATGACTTTTTTTATAACCTGTTATGTTCTTGTTTCCTCCCAGACATGTGCAAAGGAAGTGCAATGCCTATGGGTTAGATGAAATTTAGCTTTTACTGGATGATCCAGCTTGTGAACCAAATTACCTTCAAATTAGCTTTGTTTGACAAGCTATAGCTTCCCCTTCCTAATTAATGCCAAATTTCAGCTGTGAGGTAAGAGCTGAGACTCCCCCAAGCTGTGGGATCCTCAAGTCCTTTGCAATGAGCAAACTCCTGTGGGGTAACTACAGCATGAGCAAAGCCTAAGGGGCTCCATATTCCAAAGTCATGCAGTTCTCCAGCCAGAGAAATCACTGAGACTCACCAGGTATGGCTGATTGTAACCATTTAGCAAAGGCTGCCTGTGACTTTGAAACATTTACCTCAAAATAGCCTAATGAGACAAGACACTGGCTGAAAGCCACAGGGAGCTCACTGAATATGTTTTACTAACATAATTAAATACTTGTGAATTTTACAGTATGTCAAATATATGCACCCTACTCTGGAAACATGCCTCCTCCAATTTTTCTTTTGTAGGAAATTTCTGTCACAAAACATTCTATTCAGCACTTAAAGTATTGTACAGAGGTTTTTTTCACCACAAGAAAATCTGCTGAACTTGAATATATTTCTGTCACCTTTAATCTTTGTATAATATTGTTTAGACCATTTACATTTCCCATTTTGTTGTTAAAACTATCATTTAAAATAGAAAGTTTTTATTTGTTATGAAGAAATGTGGTCATCTAGCTAATAGATACGTATATACTCCAGAAAGCAGAATTCCTGTGGTTTTGCATAAGGGCTGTAAAAGTGACTGTGGAATGGGATGGCTGGTAGGACACCAAGGCAGCACTTTTCCTCCTGCACTCTCATCTCTAGGGTTCTGTTTACAGCACATTTTTCACCCAGAATTTCTTCATTCAGTTGGTACCCTTGTAAATGTTAAGAATCCTTCACCCTACTGTGGCCACTTTAAAAATGGCAATAACTAATTTTGTCTCTGTTATCAGGTGTTAAGTATACATAGTGTTTAGCCTTGTTCCTGATGAAAAAGTGAAAAATTCTTACCTCTATGGTGTGTAAGCTCTGTTTGTCACAGTTTTTCCTGCACTGCTTTAATCGCAACTTCAATTGTGTAAAAACAACAGAGCTATTATTCTGAACACTGTAGGGAGACTTGATTTTTTCATGAGACTGCAGTAAGAATACATTTTTATTCAAAATAGGATATGTAGATATACTTCTTTAAGTATAAGGATTATGCTATTTGCATATTTGAAGAACACATGAAGGGTCACTTAGATAGACATCCATACTGTAACGAACTAAATAAACACTTTGTGTTTCTGGCATAAGAGAGAGATTCATTTGAAAAAGAACTTCTTGGCACTGTCTTAGACAAATAGTACTTTAAAAAATTGCCAGATGTCAAAAGTACAAAAAGTAAAAGTAAGTCATTACACTTAAACTACATTATGATGCTTGGTTATGTTGCTTTACGTTTAAAATAGCCAATAATATGCAATTATCTAAAGCTATCTAGTGGAATGTAGTGCATAAGTCTAGAAGAGGAATTCTTGTTATGAAGGCAGCCTGAGTTTTCAGTAGGAATGAAAGGTATTCTTATACCACTGGAAAAGTAATTTTTAAAATGCTGGGAGACTTGATAGTTCCACCACTTTAACTCCATCTATACACAAATATCCATCTGGCAATTCACCCAGTGAGGTTCCTAGAGACACAGGCAAATATTGTCTAAGAAAAAGAGAGATTTATTCTATCATCCTAGATTTTCAGATCTCTGGAAGTCTTGTAGTAAGTCAAGTCTACAGTATGTCCAACTCATGCTGAAAGAACACAGGTGCAAGCACAGAGCAGTAAATTGCACTATGACTTCAACAGATCTTAAAGGCATCAGACCTGCTAAGCAGAATGTCCATCTCTACTCTTCCCCTGAGGTTTCCAAGACAGCATCCCTAAAGTGGAATGCATCACTCAGACGGAGTTGGAGTATGGTGCCCCTCGTTCTTCACCACTTTATGCAGTGGCTTGAATAAGTGAAACTTCACTATAAAAGTGTAAAAAAACTTCAAAGTAAAAGATATTGAGACAGCAAATCAAACTATGCAAGTAAAATGAGTATAGCAGATAAATAAAAGATGTTAATTGTTTGGAATTTTTCCCATCCAGAAGTTAAAAATGTACAGCACTGATTTTTCAAGATATTCCCTTCTTTTGGTTTTATCATTTGTGACAGTAATAACCAACCTTATCTCCTCACACATGGTTGAGAATATCAGGTGGATATAAATCAAAACCTCCCTGCAAGGCCCGAGTTCCAGAGAAGTTCACATTCAGCTTTGATTCAAACCCTGGAGATAAAGCTCACTTCCACAGAGGATTATTTTTGGTCTGAGTTTACTGAGAAGTACTCACATTGTGAACATATGCAGTAGATACCTAGGCAAAAAGAGAGACTCACGATTTCTAGAAGTCCAAATATCAGTACTAATGTGGTATCAGTTAATGAATTAAATTAGAATTATCCTGAAAGGCTTAACAGAAATACTTGAACACCAGCAAGTTCAGTACAGAAGCAGTGAGACCTGTCCTGCAGTATGTGAGTCATTGCAAGCTCTCAGACATGCTGTTGTCTGGCAAATGGAGTTTCAGATGTTTCAGCTGCTAAGAATTATTTAGGAAAAAAGTAATCTTCATATCCTTGCCTTCCATTCTAGAATTATAGGAAGCCACAGCATATTCAGTGTATATGAATCAGAAGACAGGATGTTTTGGTTTATTAAATAAAATTAATGGTCAGCTGACATATAATTAATCAATCAATTATTTTATTTTAGTCTACTTGAATTTTGAAATGCCAGCTCCTGAAAGTAGGCTTTAGGAAATGATTCGTTGACTATCATCTGTTGATAGAAGTGAAATTAAATAAGGCTATAACAATTCTACAAAATAAGGTTTTCTGTGTAAAAATGAATTCTCCCAGCAAGCAGTTGCCGACAGCCATTCTGAGCACTCCAATGTGCACAGCCTCAGGTTCCCTCAGGTCAAAGCTGCATTAGGCTCATTTGGGGGTTACTGTGCTGTTTGTTTGTTCGTTGGTTAGGGGTTTTTCCTAGCCAAGGGCGGTGGGACCGGGCATCACTGAGGAATTCCTGACTTGTGCAAGAGGAGGGTTCTGAGTCAGCACTGGCTGCATGGCACCCCCAGTGCCCCAAAAGGGACATGAGCAGCTCCTCAGGGTGTGCTCAGCACCACTGCAGTGCCACCTCTGCTTGGGCCTGCTTTGGGCTGGCAGGTGGTCCTGCTGCAGTGAGAGGAGGCAGCTGAGGGGGCACTGCAGGACTGCTGCAGCTGGCACAAACCCCCCAGCCTTGCCTCGTGCTGCAGAGAGCTCCGGGAGGGAGGGAGTCCAGAAAGCCCACAGCCACCTGTCCTCAGCTGTTCTTAACCACAGACAGGGAAGATCTGCACCATATTCCCTTAAAGAACCATTTCTGCCAGTGCCATGCCAGGTTTGTATTCAAAGTGCATTTCACTTCAGATTAAGTGGTACAGACTTTAATGATTTACTTCAAAAGAGTTTGCAGAATATAAACATTAATGCATTAATTAATAGAAATCATAATACAATGCAAATACAATTAGTTTAAGGCCAATCTATGTTTAATGACATAGCAGTTATCAAAGCTCAATTAGTCTAATTAGAATTTTATTCACTGAGGCACATTTCATTCAGTAAGTGTTTGCTCAGCACTTTACAGAATGAGTCCCAAAGACTAACAGTGATTTAGGTTGAGTTTTTTTACTGAGTTTCCTATTTACATATCCTCAGAAAAGAAATGAGATGGTATTTATCTGCCTTTTAATAAAGTACTCAATAATTTTTGCACACTAGTAGCAAAATACTTCCATTATAACAGTCTGTGAAATTAATTGACTCATGGTTATCTTTTATATTTGATAAAGTGCTGCTTCTGTCTCTCTTCAGTTAGGGAGATGTTTCTCACTACAAACCTCTCTGTACCTTTTATATATAATCGAAGCCACCGACATGTAGTACTAAAGTACATTCAACTTACTAGGAATTTATTCTGTGTCAGATTTTTTTTCCTTTTTATTGAATGAAAGTGAAACAGTAACAACTCAACTTACTGCAATAAAATTATGATTTGCTTCATCTTGGTAAAGCTACAGCTTTTAAGGGCATTGGCTCCTTCTCAAATCAGGCTGCCAACCATGTAGAGAAGGGGAGGACAGTGGATGTTGTATAATTTATTTTCCAGCAAGTCCTTTGACCCAGTCTGTCAAGGTGTCCTTAAAACCAAATTCATGGGATACGGATGAGATAGGGATGGGTGAAAAACTAGCTGCAGTGCTACAAGCAAAGCACTGTGACCAATGGTGGGGTGTCCCTCAGGGATTAGCAGTGGGATCAATGTCATTTAATGTCTTCAGCAGTGAGCAGGAGAAGGGGTGGAGTGCCCTCTCAGGAAGGATGTGCATGGCCCCAAATTGGGAGCAGCAGGGAACACACTGGAGAAAGAGGCTGCCCTTCAGAGACCTGGACAGGCTGGAGAAATGGGTTGAGCAGAACCTCATTAAATTCAGCAAGAGAAAATAGGATAGCTTCCATCTCTGAAGGGATCTCATGCAGCAGTGCAAGCTGCAGATGCTGCTCTGCAGGAAAGTGTTAAATATTGCAACAAGGTTCCCACCAAGGTTAGAGAATCTCTGTCCCGTGAGGTGCTCAAGGCAGCTGTACACAGCTCTTTGCAACCTGATCTATTTAGACTTGTTTTGAGCAAAGGATCAAAACAGATATCCTCTGAAGGTCCCTTCCACAATAAATTTTGGTTCTATGACTCTGTATTGTTTGTTGTATAGTGCATTTTGTATGCATGGAGACTTTGAAGAATGCAGAATTTTTAAAGTTTTAGTTTAGGTAATTATTATGCACAGATCTATAGTATGGCTACTACAATGTCGTTTTATTTCTTTTCTTTCTGTCAGTTTTCTGTGACTCTTCCCCTCTGAAAAAGGACCATTTAACTGACTTTATCTCCATGGTAGTGGCAGAAACATTTTTAATAATTTCTCTAATTTCTCACTGAAATACTGATCAGTGCTTTTGTTCACTTTCTTTGCAATAAAAAGGCAGCATAACATTAACTGTATGAGAAGTATGTGAAAGAAATATGAAAAGGTTCTAAAAGCCACAGCCCTTAAAATGGGCTTCTCATTTTAAGGAATGAGCTATATCAATTTAAAGATCCCCCTTTAAAATAATAAGTAATGAAATCCTGAAATAACTGACTGCACCACAAGGGTTGGTGCTATGACTCTCCAGGTATAGAAGTAAAGGTCTTCTTGAAACAAGTGACCTGTAGCAAATTTTTCACTACTCTCCTTTCATCTCTGGTAATATTTGATCCCCACTTGCAGTAGTTTTTGAAACTTGCCTGTGAATACTCTAAATGGAAACCAAGCAGCCTTTCTAATACAGCCAACATCCACTTCCCTTCGTGTGCTGTGCAAACATCATCTGCTCATCCAGGTGTATCTTCAGCACAGCCTGGCAAGGTTTGGGTCTTTTCCTCACAGAAGAATAGCAAATTTAAATATAATGCCAACTGGCAGCCAAAAGTCCTAGGAGGTGGTTCTGGCAGCCAGGGATTACTAGTCACGGGGATGTTCTGGCCACACACCTGCTTTCCCAGAAATGCCATCTCCAGCTGCAGGAGCACAGGGACACAAACCAACAGAAGGGACCTGAAACTGTGCCCACAGAATGCACACATTCAAGGAAAAGTAATGAAAGCATTCAAATTAGTGTACCTTGAAAAAGAGAGCTGACTAATAGGATTACAAGCTCAGCATTACTAGAAAGCATAAAGTCAGTTATAAAAGTTTTAGGAACTGAAGTCAACCATTCTAACTTTTTCCTATAAGCTATTAAATCATTTATTAATTTTACGCATCAGCTCTGCAAAGTTGCTAAATAACAATCAATGGTTTTGGTCTGCTCAGCTACCTAATAGGCCTGAATTGGATTTTTTACTGGTATTATGGGCATTTTCTGTAACAAGGAGAGCCTGTGAAAAGGGGAGAATTGAAAACATGTCTTAAAACTGATTTGGTTTAGTTACAATGACTTTAAGAACACTGCAAAAGATAGAATTTTGTATTCATATGACAGGCATGTAATGTTATATCACCACTAAAAGATAACAGAGAATCTATTAGCAGTAATAATAGAAGTGTCTTACTTTTAAATATATATATCTACTTTAAATGTGCGTTTTCCACACTGAGAAAAATTTTTTCTAAAATGCATGTTTTGACCATGGATTGGTAACTTTTCTGCAGTTGAGTAAAGTCCATCTATTGAAGTCTAAGTAAGATTATTTTCATATAAATTTATGCATAAACCTATGTGTGTGTACACATATTGAAGTGCAGTATTTCATTATTTAATATATTTTGCACAGCTGATAAAAATGGTATCAAATAGCCACATATAATATTAAAGAGTAGTATAATATTCAAGAACTTTTCTTGGGAGAAGCTGATCTAATTCTTCTGAATTAGAAGCTGAATTCTAATTCTAATTTTATATATACTAATATATAAAATGGGAGGAAATATTATACCTGACTATATTTCATGTTCATTGAATACATTTCTGTTTCTACTCTTATTGTCACTGTTGCTGCCAAAAGACCTTAATTGCAGGCAGCTTTTTTGACAGCAAATGCTGGATGTCTGCAATTTTGGTTTTGTCAAGGTAATGCATCTTGTAGCCTGACAGTGCAGAACAAAGGGGACTTTCAGTTCTCAGGTTCTATAAATTGGTCTGAACCCTGGCTTAAGTCATGAATGGCTTATTGGGCTTTCTCCATTCATCAGATGATTGTATTTAATGCTCTGCTATTAATCTTCTCAATTAATTAATAAAAAAAAAATCAATATATTTACAAAATTTGCTATTAGAAAAATATCATGGGAGGAAGATCCTCTGTCACAAGTATGCTTCTTGGTAATAACGGCCATGCTGTAAATGCTGGTATAGAGTAACTTCAAAAGTTACCAACACTGCTAAAAATGTCATTAGAAAGGCTTGTCTGACAGGGGAAAAAAATTTAGAAAAAAAAAAAAAAAGAGGGGAAACGAACCTATTGTTATTTGTTTAGAAAGCATCATTGTGCAAATCATTTTACAGGAAAGACTGAATATCTGCTTTCCACAGTGTGATCATTGAGATGCTCAGTTCCTTCCATGATTGCCTGATTGCCTGCAAGGCTGAAAAAAAAGAAAAATAATCAAAAAGACCAAGTTTGCATCTTTTAAGACAAAGAGAAGCAAGGCTAACAGTTCTCTTTCTGCAGGGGCTTCACAGCAAGGGCACTATTTGCTTCTTTCCAGCGTGTTCTGTGAAAGCTGCTCATGGACTAAGTGGTGTCACTCGGGAGTGTACAGCCCTTGCAGTCCCTCCTCGGGCCTGCATCACCATTGCTGGTGCTCTGCTGGCCATAAATAAAAGGTCATTGGCCGTGAAAGAAACATCACTTTGTTTCCCACTCAGTCTTTTATGCCTTTTGGATTGAAACCTTATTTCTATTGACCACTGTTTGGATGATTGTTCATGTTTTTCAGTTACAAAAACAGGGTTATTTGTGGGGTTTATAGCACTGTTTTTCCCAAACCTGCCTTGCAGAGCTCCTAGGAGACTCAACAAAACCACTGCATGGTAAACAATTTGTGCATATACTGGGAGTTATTTATATTGAAAGGTTTCTAAGCCAATATCAGAAAATTAAGGGAGAAAAAAACACAGGCATCACATTTCTCTTTTTTGTCCCTTGTTTTGTTGAGGAAAGAAACTATTTTATTCAAGGCATAGAATGAAAACAGTTATTGAAAATCCCTGTGAGGGCAAGCAAACGTTGTTTCATTTGGCTATGTCCATCAATCAAGTACTTGTAAAACACTGGTTCACATTACTAAAACAATGAAGAGATTAAATTTTTAATAGGTGTATTAGGCTGACAAAACAGAAAAGATTATTGTAAAATGAACTGTTTAAATTAGGACCTTTGATTATCTCTTCTAGGAAGAATTACTTGCTTAGTCTATTATGTCTGTATACATACTTGAAGAACATTGGATTAATGCACAATTTCTTTATTCATGTGTAATTTCTGTTGGTATATTGGAATATGTGAATGGATTTGTTTTGGTTTAATTCTGAGCTATTGAGAAATCAGTAAGAAAGGAAATCTGAGGTCCTTAAAGGAATTAAGAGTCCTTTAGAAAATAGCCATTACTTTACAGGTGCCCACTTTCTGCCTCAAATATATTAGCAAGCTTATTTCTCTCATATTTCAAACTCAGAAGGACACTAAATTGTTGAAAACAAAGCTTGTGTCTACAGAAGAAATATGAGCTGCCTGCAGCTAACAGTGGAGAGATACCAACAAAGCTGGTTCATGGCCCCAGGCTGTAGCCAGCTGCCCCAGTGGTCCTCCAGCCCCACTTTGGGAAGCCACACTGTGACTCTGTGAGAGGAACAGATCTGGCTCTAATTCATATATTCTGCAGGATTGCAGTTATTTTAAAGTCATTACAGTCTGAAGAGAACTGCGAAGCAGTGATGAGATTGTAGTGGGGGAAGGAGGAGGGTGTCACTCTTAAAAAGGGAGACAGGAAAAGGCAAATGGCCAGGGCTTGAAATGGGCACACTCTGAGTGGTGCCACTGCTGAAAGTGCAGTCTGGTGGCACTACAGCCATGAAGACTAGGATACAATTTGCCCAAATCAGAGGCTTCCTGGCATGAACCTGAGTTATGGGGGTCACTGAGCTCTTAAGAAAGAGAGCCAGGCACACATAATTTAATATTTTTGCCAGGTTTCTGTCTTCCTCTGTGTTAAGGGATGGTACATTATGTCAAAGGAGCTACTGTGGATTGTTGTACTCACAAGGTTGTAGAGGAGAGTGTGGTGTAGCAGGCATGGGAATCAGGATACACTGGGAGCAGGTGGGAAAGCCTGGAGTTTTGCCTGTCCAAAAAGCAATGGCTCTGCAGGATGTGAGAGGGCAGCTTTGGGGGAGCTGTCAGAGACCCACACTGCTATCACCCCACACTGCTGCAGGCTCATGGCAGGATGATGGAAACAGGTGACTGCAAAGCCTTGTGATCCAGAATAAAAGTGGAATGACCCAGGGGCAGTAGCAGGGCCTGGCAGCTGCAGGGGGTACACACACATAAGCAGGGCAGTACCAGGACTGCTGGTCACCCCTGGACCATCACAGCATGATGCTCTCTTCTCCTTATGTAAGGAAATAATCTGCACACTTAATGATTCTGTCCATCATGCCTTTAATAAAAGAGCAATAACAAAACCTGTGGGTGTACTATAAATGGAAGGCACACTACCCCCTCACAGTCCTCAACAAAATCTACACCAAAAATAAAGTTCTGCTTAGCTTTGCAGGAGGAGCTGGAGGAGAATCACTGGTGTTTCACTGTCAGCATGATGGCATTCTTAAACCCAGTTTAAACACAGTCTTTTTACTCCCAAAGCTGTGTTTTCTACTTCCAGCTCAACTTCTCTTCTTGACCTGCTCCAGACTAAACAGCTTTTTGATATGGGCATCACTGGCACCTGCTGGACAGGGCACCTGCATATTCCCATTAGAACCACCAGTAGTTCTCCATGAACCACTGGCCAAATTGTTTCTTTATTGAAAAGCTCTGGACAGAAATGTAAGTGCTTTGGGTGGAGATATTCCACTTGGGGATTATGTTGCCATATAATATGGAATTAGACATGCTGAAATATTTTCAGTTACATTAATTCACAACAAATTGCTGCTGAAATTTTAGTAATCCACGGATTGATTAATATTTTTCAAAAGCTGTCAAGTATCAGTTACTGTGAAGCAGAGGATCTGTTAGCTGAACTTACAAGTTGTATGTCTGAGGTTCACATGATTATTGATTTTATTAGATATGGACTTGCTACAGACCGTCTGAGAAGCCTCTTAATCATCTGAGAAATATTTGTGCCTGTTCACCTTTCTAATTCTTCTGATATTTCATTCTTAAAACACTAACGTGGCCACTGTAGGAAGAAGCAATTCACTGATATTAATGTCACAGATGTAGTAAACTATAGCCATAAAATTGTTCAGAAGTACAAGGTATATGACCATAAACTGATTATTTGATATTCACACTTCTGTAACTACCCTGCTACATAAAGTTGGTATTAAAAAAAATATTGTCTTCAAAATATTTTTAAACACAGTGATCATTCATTAAATGCCATTATTTGCTCTTTTTAACTCAAACAATACATTATACAATACAGTACATTTTAAGTATATGTTGGAATAATAGACTGCATTTGTTGTATTTATTTGTGTTTACAAAATCAAGTTGGTATAGACTCAAAACAGACTTCCTATTGTTACTGAAACAGCAGCATTGCTGTTGCTGTGTATGTTGCTGACTTGTTTGGTTCCCTGATGAAGTCGTGTTTAAAGATGTCAGAACTGTGGAAGTCCTACTATCTCTCCAAAACTACGACAAAAATTTCTAATACACTGAAATAGAAAATAATGAATACAATTCTCCTAAAGTTCACTATCAAAACAAAGAGCTAAAAGACCATGAGCCATATGCCACCTAGATCAGCCCCTATACTTTACATTTTCAAACATTACATGATGTGCATGAAACTGCTGTCCAGGCCTTCAACAGGCATAGGATTAAACACAATTCATATCAGGAAACTAAGTAATAATAATTAGCACATTTACTAGGTGGGGGCAACCCAGACAAGGAGGTCATTCCTCCAGGGAATGGAGAAAATAAAAATAAATTTGCAGCTAAATGATACAAAGGTAACAAAAACTACTTTGTACTATGTGGCTGGTGTGTAATTTTGGACAGTTGCCCAAAACTGGCACTGGCTGCAGTCCATTTTTTTAAAGGTTGAGGGAACATTGTGGGATTACAAATTTATTTCATATTGAATTCAGACAACAGGGGAGAAAATAAAAACTAGAAGCCATAGAAATAGTAAACATAGAAATTGTAAACAAAAAATAAGTTACACCTATCAAGAGATCCTATATAGAACTTTTACTGTGAATTCACTGCGCATTCATCCTATGCCCTGAAAAATCAAAAAGCCATTTCACCAGATATTTTGAAAGTATGTGGAGTGTGTACATTGTGTTTTCACACAATATATTACACTGACCAGAGCACAGGCTTTGGAGGAAAGAAAATACAAGAGATCAGAAAATGTAATTTTATTTTTTCCATTACTGAGGAGTTGATTCGTCTTGTATTTTTTCACTGTAACTAAGTGGAATGGAAGAGGGAAGGATTAACATTGTCCTTTGAAGAGAATCTATTATTATTTTTGCATAGAAAGGACTACTGCTTGTGTTACCCTTTATACCAAGAGTGTTAGTAAAACTGGAAAAGAGAAAATGGAAACAGTCGTCTTCTTGCCTTTCTCTTACAAAGAGAGCAGGCTCTTATGAAACTGTAAAATACTCATTGAATTGCACTTCAGAAACACCTGGGGCTTGTAAACTAAAGTACTTCAAAATCAGTTTCATCATAAAGATGGAATCTGCTATTTAAATGCTCCGTAACCCTCTGAAGAAGTCCATCTACTGCCCAAACCAAACATCAACTATCTTGTTCTTTGGTAAGCTGAAGGGAATAATACTGGCATAAGACTTAGTCTATGTGATAACATTTGGTGTTGTTAGATATTGACCTTTTTCACAGGAGACATCCAGCAGTATGACACCAAAACCCTCACAAAATTCCATTGCATTAAAAGGAAACAGTTTTGGAAGGGGTGATAGATGATACATTACCACTAGACATTTTCAGTATTTGGTTTGTATTTCATGAAGATTCTCATCTCAAAAATGTTAGTTTTGTCGTCAGTATTTCTTAAGTGAACTTGTGCTTTGTCAAAGCACTGTAAACAGTTTTGTTTCTCCCTAAAAGTAGTGCTAGGTTTGATTACTAGAACTTCAAATTATATATATTAATGCCATCATATACCACAACAAGAACACTGCACCCTCCTGAAATAAACAGGTCACTTTCTATCTGTAAAGGTATTAAAATGCCCAAGGAAGACATCAGACTACAGTTCTCTGTCTGTACCTGTATCAGAAGAGACATTGAACAGAAATGCAACCTTGTTCCCAGTCTGCACCATACCCTTTCAGGTGTGAAAGGATGCATTTGAAAGCTACAGCAATTACTTTGTGCCCAAGAAAGTTGCTGAAAGCACCTGTAAATGCAGGACAGGGAGTCTGTTGCAGAAGCAGAGGATTGACCAGGGCCAGGGCTTTAGAAATCACTGCTCGCATTCTGCCCTTCTCCCTGGAAGCCCTCACAGTACCACGTGAGTTATGACAGTGATGTGGGCATAAAGTAGATATTATATTAGTTCCCTTTATGTAGGAAGCTGAAAATTATCTGACTCAAAACAGCTGCCGTGACTGCCTGGACTTAATAGATTCCCTGATCAGGCAGAAAGCTGCAAAGAAAATGAGATTCAGTAACTCGCAGTGGTGCAAGGAGATGTCAGTGGCATATAAGGGATGTGCACAGATAATGTTTTTATGGCACTGACTGTCTCAGGCTTGATCAAAAGCTGCTAATCTTAATACACCTATTTTCCTTGACTTCAATGAGCTTTGGATTGGGCCCTTTGAGAGCAGATATAAGCTAAAAATATTGCAGCACCAAGACCATGCAAAGTCAGTAGAGAAATATGATCAAATTTATCATTATAATACTCAGCAGTTTGTAAACTCATTAACATTTGCAGAGAACATGCTGTTTTACCTGTGACCTATAAATTCTGGAAAGCTCAGGAGAATTGCCACTCTGAGAAATGTTGATGGCAAAGGTATTTTGGAGGAAGTATGATGAAGCCATGTGGCATAGTTTAATTGTAGCTGTTACGGGATGCAAATGACAAGTCACTCTGCATCTAAACAATTAGTGAGATTCCACAGAATAGGGTTCAGGTTTGTGAAATTCCATAGTAAAGTGGGAGTCAGGTTAGCAAGATATTGCCTGCAAATTAAAACACATTCCATAGAGTAGGGACCATTTACAGGGTCAATGACCCATTAACAAAAGGGTCAATGATATTAATGTCCCCCCATTCCAACTATGCCAAATGTTTTTTCAAACCTGC
>VYZP01004185.1:14847-32543 GCA_013400635.1 Hypocryptadius cinnamomeus | reverse complement strand
TGTTCCATCTTTGTTCACAGTTTGCAAATAAAAGCCTAGACTGGTTGCTACTATAAAAGCAAACAGACTGTTGAGTAAATATTTTGTGTTTTCCACTTCTTTTTTATCAGTGCATATTATTGATTGATTATTTGTGCCCACAGTTCTGTGGGCACAAATATTACCTATTGGTGAAGCAGCTAGTCTTGATGGTATTATCCTTTTTTTCCCTCCCTCTTTCCTATTTTTTTTCTCTCCACTTAAGCAGCTTTTCTCCTCTGAAGATCACCAGATAGCAATCCACTCATAAGCAGTCAANAGATCACCAGATAGCAATCCACTCATAAGCAGTCAAAAGATGCCCTAGATAAAAGATTTGGGTTATGATTCACAACGTGTATCAGGAGATACAGGAGATATTATTCAGGACATTCTTCACTGAGACCATTGTATTGCATATTCGTTTTGCAATGCAGGTATATGATAAATATGACAATTATCAGAACCATACTGAATGAGGTTTCTTATTTGCCCATCATTCAAAACAAAAAGAAAAATCTACAAAATACTAACATCAAAGTTGGATCATTTAGAATTGTGAATATATTGGTTGGTTGGGTGCTGCTCCAGAAAGGCTCAAAAATGATGCAGAGAAGTTCAATATTCATTACTGAACTTCACCAGTAAAACCATGGCACAGTATTAGCAACAATCTTTCCAAGGCCAGAGAAGAGAGTTAGACCAGAACATGGCACTGAGGAGGTCTAGGTCTGGGTCTGAAAGCAAGATGGGCAAGAAACAGTCCTGCTCAACAAAGGAAAGACAACCAGCATGACTCACACAAAAACGACAGCAACCAAGCGGGACACACACAAGCCAGACATATTTTTAACAGCTGAATCATGGAACAGGTGAGAAGTGAACAAATGAATCTGCTGGTCATGGCCATATTGGCTCCAGTGGTTCCAAGATCCATTCAACTTTAATATGGTCTGTGGTGGAGCACAGCACATTACAGGTACTGCTTCAGTCTCCAACAGCCAAGCTACTGACAGCAGTAGTAAACAGGCAATCATCTGTTATTTCATTCACATGAACAAATGGTTTGCCAGTTCAGTGCAGGAGAAGAAATGTAACAGTGACCTTTCAGGCAGGCACTCTGAGTAAGGGGTAATCTAAGTTTGCATTCAGTCACATAACTTATTAAAATATAGTACAAGACTCATGATTATTAAAGTGTTTATTGAGTCTGCATTAGAACTGCAGGAATTATTTATGTAAGAAATATGTAAGAAGTCTTGTAGATGTAGACTATAAAGTACCAATTGGATAAGAGAATATACGTATCTTTAAATTAAAGATTGCAACTATAATTTTGGACTTTCTTTTTCTTTAGAGAAGCAAAATAACATCTTTGCTCTACAAATACATTCTTATAAATCAAAAATCAGTTGAAGTGATTCCATAAATCACTTTGGGATGACATGCTGTAGCAATAACTAGAAACAAAGGGAATGTCACAGAGACAGAAAAGTCACTACAGTCTTTTTCTTAACTCACAAGCAGAATTTTAACAAGGAGATTGTATAATTCATCAGTACCTCTTCCTAGACTATAGACAGCTGATCAGGTCTGTGGTACCATTTTTCAGGGCTTTTATTATTATTATTATTATTACTACTACTACTACTACTATAATACAATCACACTGTGATATGAAAGTACAATGTTTTCAAAACATAGTAACAAAAATCTAAAACATATGTTGATGAAGATGTACTAGTGTGCCTTCAACATTTAATTACTGACACTTCATTGAAAAATGTCAAGAGTCCAAAATGGGGTTAGTTAATGGCATAGATTGATGGCTAAAAGTACAACCTCAAAACCAAGAATTTTTAAACCAGACTAATCATAGAAGTTAATAATTTCCCCAAATTTTCTTTGAATCATGTCTCAAAAATACACAGCTTATTGTTCCTTTTCCTTTTAAAAACACCTAGATTGCACAGCATGCTAGCCATGGTCCTACATGTTGAGCAAATCACAAAAAGTAAGGTAAAAAGTAAGTAATGCTCAATCTTAGAGGACAGTTTAGACAGTAAAAGTGTGATGAAAACAAAAATATTTAGGTCTGAGGAGTTTTTTTAACAGAAGCCATGTTTTTGTTCTCAGCATGGAGCAGATTGAGGAATAGCACAATAATTATGAAACTATTACATTAAATAGTAACACACTTTTTTTTTTTTAACAATTTCAGTAGAAACTAGCAGACCATGATTGAAAAATCATAATAATATAGATATTTCATAGAATCGTAAAAAAAGGTCTGTTTGGAACATTCCAATCCCCTGCCATGGGCAGGAGCAACTTTCACTAGTCCAGGTTGCTCACAGCCCCATCCAACATGGCCTTGGACACATCCAGAGATGGGGCATCCACAACCTCTCTGTTCCAGCACAATCTGCACCCTCACAGGGAAGAATTTTTCCTTCACACCTAATCTAAACCTGCCCTCTTTCAGTTTAAAGCCATTCCCCCTTGTCTTATCACAACACACCCTTGTAAAAAGTCCCTCTCCAGCTCTCTTGCAGGCCCAGTTTGGGTACTGAAAGGCTGCAACAAGGTCACCCCAGAACCTTCTCTTCTCAGGCTGAACAACCTCAACTGTTTCAGTCATTGCTTGGCCTTTCCTATTTAAACTTTTCTGAGCCTTACCTTTCCTGTTTAAAAGAGATCAAATTGTAAAGTTGTGGGAATTCCATCTGAGAAGGAAGTAATGTCAAAAAACATCTGTACACTAAAAATTTATGTATACCAAACTAAACACTACCAATTATTACACACAAGGTTATGTATAGGGGTGATAGTAACAACAATATTTAAGAAGAATTATTCTAAAATGGGAACTTAGAAAGAGACTATGACAGGTATAAAACTTCACATGAAATTTGGTACTTGATTTTAGAAGAGAAGCCCATCCAAACTCAGATCAACCAAGGCCAAGTAATGAAAAGTGAAAATATTAAGCTCTGAAAATATACTATTATTCAGATGTATTTTTTATGTATTTTTGATGCTTTTATATCTATTTCATTAGCTGTATTCCAGTAGAATAAGATTTACATAAAAAGCTTTGCAGTGGTTCTTTTTTGATTATATCAGTTCCTTCAGATCCCCTGCAGCAGCATTAAAATTTAACCATTTCTTGTTACTAATCTAAAGAGAAGTTGGCCTAATTAATATTGGTAATTGATTATAATTAACACAACATAGCATAGTTAATATGACACTGGCACTGACGCCGGCTCCTTACTCAAAAGAGTTACTAAAAAAATGAACACAATGCATGAATGATAGATGGGATTTTCTAAGACATTTGTTCTGTTTTATTGTTTTTCTGTTGTGAATCACTTCCCTTAAAATATGCAAGATGTCTAATGGAAGAACAACTTTACAGGCAAAAATAAGACTGGATTGGGGAGATAGTTGTACTCTACAAGATGTGGTACATGTTCCTCTCAGTATGTGGAACAACTTGGGGACACAATATGATGGAAGAGAGAGGAGGGCACCAAAGGAGAGGTGAAGCAAGAGAACTTGCAAAAACTGAACATTAACTGAAGGCACTATTTGGAGTTACTTCAAAGCAAGTCTATGAGACTCTGCAGACATCACCATCTGTCACACACTTCTAAAGATTTGAACTCTCAATGGGCTACTTCCTACAAGACATGAACATCTTCACAGAAGAGATTAGAGATACATCATGAACCATCTCATCCTGACTATTTATCATGATAAACCTGCCAAGTGCATTAAATTTGCATAAAAGGATGTGGTCACCTTTAATAAGCCACCTATTTCTTGATTTCTCAGTGACAAAAACTGAATTGAAGCACATTTAGTAGGAGTGCTGCAACTAATCATTGAGCAGGCAATCTTTCACAGAGCTGCCACACTATGATCTAGCTCCAAGATTTCGTAAATGTGCTTTTTCATACATAGCCTAAGTTTAAGCTGCTAGGTATTACAACATAGTGCATCTCTCTAAATGAATGAGAAATGCCAATTTAAACTTGTAAAACAATAAATCTCTCTTACAATGTCACTTATAGGGAAAACCTCACAGCACTGGTATTCTGAATGATAATCAGTGGAATCATCTGTATTCATTGCAGTTCCCTGTATCAGCAATGCAGGTTCTGGGTGAGACTTCAACAAATTTCATTTTTCTTTATGTTTTTCTGCTGATGGATCTAACATTTTTATGTGTACTTGTGAAAAGACCCTAAGGGAAATCCTGAAGGGTATTCAAATCTGTGCAACCTAGTTAACATTTGTTTATAAATAATAGATTATCTTTCCATGAGTTACCGCTCCAGTATAGTTTTTGAGATACATCCTAAGCAGGTTTTAAATGTAGCTCATCAAGGCAGTACAACTAAACTATGTCATCTTTGCTACAGGTTATTTTCCAATCTTGAACTTTCATGTCAGGTCACAAGAAATTTCAAAATTTGCTTTTAAAGACACTGCATGCTATACCAGGAAACCTTTTTGCCTTTACTGCTCCCTTTAGGTTAGTAATGTCTATAAAAATGGTATTTAAACATTTGCCTGTTCGTGGTCACTCAGACTAATATATTTGTTGGAAAGTCACTTCTGAAATCCTATCTGTTCCTAAGGCTAGCACTGTTTACTGTATCATTCTCCCATTTTCATGAATCCAAAAGTAAAGAATGGAAAATTCTGGTAAAACTCACTAAGAGAAGCATACCTTGAATGCACCCGTTCTCTGAAAGAATGTATCTTTTTTCCCTCCTCTTCCCCAAACTGACATGGTTTCCAGTTAATTCTTTCCAGATGCTACTTTCATAGTCCTCAGTGAAATCAGCAAGCCACAGACAAAATCCCAAATATATTTTACAGGAGTGTTTCTGCAGGATGGAGGAGGCTTGGCCTCAGCTGAGGGATCACTACCTGATACTGCACTTCTCTTTCCATCAGCCACTATAAATAGGACTTACAATCTTCCTCCAAAATGCCTGTGATGTTCCAGGTTCGTTAACCCAGATTCCAAGATCTCCTCCCTCTAGTGACTGGTCCTGGTGAGAATAGGACACAGTCACTTACTGGTGCCTGACTGGAGCCCCAGTGCAGCTCTGCTGGCAGTGCGGAGGGCTCCAGCCGCTGCACGCGCGGACAAACTGCAGCCTGCCCTCTGCCAGCACCTCATTAACAAGAGCAGCCCAGACCATTCTGCAGCTTAGGAGTCAGATGCACCGGCTGAAGGAGGAGCAAGGCAGAAAGGTGTATTTAGAAAGGATCAGGAGTCTGCAGGCCCAGCTGTTTCAGACCCAACACAACAGTTGCCTTGTTCAGGCAGAGATGCTGCCTTCGAAGTACAGGGCTGTCCTGTGGAAAACCTGACCGTATTCCCACTCAGGCCTTTCCTTACCTGACCTCTGAAAAAGCCCAATAGCTGCACTGCCTGTTGTACACAGGTCAGTGTTTAACCATATATTTACAGTCTGCTAGGCATCATGGTGACAGAGCATCTCAGAGGCTTCAACCCCTTATCTGGCACCCCAGGACTCCAGAGGAACACAGGAGAGTGGAGCAGATTTAGCAGAGCTTGTGGAAACAGCCTGAGCCCCTGGCCTTACAGCCTCCTTCCCAGAGCAAAGGCAAGCTAATAACCAAACACATTGTCCTTTGGTGAGCGTGCAGGCAGGGGCGTATTTGACAGCAACAAAACTTCACGCCATCACCTACCACTGAAGATGCAGGAACGTTGCACCTCAAATACATACAGAAGGGAGATAAATGCAAGGGTGAAGCATTTTCTGCAAGAAGCCCTGAGAAAATTGAAGAGTCTTATCTTTGGGAAGAACTTGGTAAAGTAATTCTGTCACCACAATAAACAGACAAACCTACATTCACCACAGTCATCGCCTTCCTTGCGATTCCTCTGCCATTACATGGTGGGGTCCCAGCTTTCCAGCCCAAATCACTTCTCCTTGCAACTGTTTGTGTTGTGAGAGCTTTCTTTAATGGATTCATGCTCGAAGTGTAAAAGCCAAGCAGCCATGCACACTTCAATATTTAAAAGCATAAATAAAAATCTTAATAGATCCCAGATGTTTCATTTCCTCCAGCCCTCGTCAGTGATTGAGTTGGTGCTGATGTAGATGATTTTTAAAGATCAGTGGTCAGTTTGATGCTGAAAAAGCTTTAGATGTCTGGGAATTTCAAATGCAATTCCTAGAAATAAATAAATCATTAAGTACAACTGTGAATGCAAGTGGCTGTTATTTTGTAAACTTATTTTATGGCCTGAAGTGCACCCACAGGTTTTAAATACAACCGAGTGTGAAACAGACAGTAACATTTTGTCAAGATATATAAAACCTTGTAGATATAGAATTATTTCAATCTCATTTTCTTAGCAAAAGAACTCGAAGGTTCATACAAATAGCAAACTAAGGAATCCATACTTTATATGGTGCTAGTGATATTGTAGCTAATGAAGAACTTGCTATATATTTGAGGAGAGCTCAGATTTGCTAGCTGCATCCATTTTTCACTTATTAAACCAGCAAGTTACCATTTACCATACCAAGCAAATAAAGCAGTAGACAGAAAGCATGTCCACAAAAACAAGCTGCTGAGCCCAGTAACTCGGGTCACACTTCCACACACAAGTTTGCAAGTACAGTGAGCAGCTCAGTTCTCTCTCTCTTACTTTTACTGGGAGAAGTCCTTAGTCTCCCAAATGAAAACAAACGGGAGTGGGGGGCATAGAGGGGAGGCTGAAGCTCATATTTAGCTTGTACAGACCCATGATGTGTGTATCTGATGTCATAAAAATGCTGTAAGTCTGCCAGGTCAGCAGCCACAAACCCCAAATGCTGCCAGTTGCAGGCTGAGCAGACACTAAAAGGCTGTGAATTTCATTTTATCATCCTTCCCCTTCCTGGTAAAGCAGCAGAAGCTAGCAGTTGCTGGAGAAAAACACTGGAAAATATTAACTATGGACATCCAGGATTTGGTTTTGATCAGCATTAGAATAACCCCAATTACAAATCTTGCAAAATTTGTTTTTATTAATATAGCTAACAATGTGGGCTTTGTAGTCCACTTTCAAAGAGTGTTGATAAGCTCAGCTAAATTATGCATTTCATTCAGCCTGCCACATCTACCTACTACTCTGCTAATTTATGAACCATACATTTCTCTCCAGCTAAATTTCTGGTTGATAAAGACTTCACTCAGTTTCAGTTATTTGTTTTGCTACACAATACTCCTTAATAATGACTGCTGATTGTCCTTAACCATGCTTTCTATTGTACCTTTTGCATTTTGTGAAATTTTAAGTGCAAACATAATATAAGTCCCTGAACATGTAGTTTTATTGCAGAGCCAACTATGGACAACACTGAAAAGCTGAATATTTCCAGTCCTTTTGGTAAATCCATTAGAATAGGTAGGTTCCACAAAACCAAGTTTTTGCTGTTCCAGTTTCTGCACCTTGTAACACCTTCTTATACAGGACCAAATGCTCATTTCATTGACTTCAAGGAGAAATCTTTGCATGGGATGAGGAGCTGCAGTTACAAGACCAAACTGAAGCAAACCTAGGAAGCTTGTGATAGAGAAACAGATTTTTTTTTTACTTTTTGTTTTCTTTTTTCCTTTTTTTTTTTTTTTTTTTTTTTTTTTTTTTTTTTTTATCACAACAGCACCACTGGCCTACAAATTATGTTATTTGCAATTGTGCATCTGTGTGCCATCAATCTCCAAGGAAGGGAAAGACTGCTGGGCTGAGCTCTCAATTTATGTTTCTCAGTTGACTCTTATAATCACACACAGTGTTCTCAACCTTAGTGCAGTTATTCTGGTAACAAAATTTGCACACCAGGTGGGTTTATCCAAGTTCCCATGGTCCTAATAGTTTCATATGTTTCCTAATAATAATCTTGAAAATTACATAGGTAATTGTGTTTCTAAAAAGCCACCTTCTGCAAAATTGGGAGAGTTTTTCCCTCTCAACAGGAAAAATATTTTATTAAAGTAGCTAGTGTATGCCTATAAAAATGGCAAGAAAAAATACAATTTAAAAATTTCACCCTTTTTTGATGCCTTTAAATGCTGCCTTTAAATGTGGCATTAAACAAAGCTAAGGGAATTCACAATTCTGGTGATGAAAGGTGCCAAAATAGCGTGGTCACAGAGCAGGACCCAGCGACAAGGATCCTTGGCCCTGCAGCACTGCAATCTGGGTAAGGCATTAATATTCACATTCTAGGCTGTGATTAGAAAGAAGGCTGGAGCTCTGAGCAAGGGTGGGCCTAACCCAGCAGAGGTGCAGCAAACTGCTTCACTGCTTTACTGAAATTCAGTCCATCTAATTGATACTGCAGAAGGCAGTAGCATAATGAAACAGAGCAGAGATCACTTCAGTAGTTTTATCAATCTATGCTCTCCTGCTCCTGACCAATATATAACCCCACACAGGACTTCACTCTTTCCAACTTCAAGCAGTCCTAGGAATGATTTAAGTTTCTATAATATGGTAACCATTAAGATATTTCTATTAGATCACCATTCAGAAATGTATCAAGACTGACTTCATTTGTATAACACTAAAAATGCATTGGTTTTGCTTAAGGTAGCTCAGTTCCTTTCAAAGTGACATTTTAAACAGCATGTTTTCCTCAGACACAAAATAAAATACTTATAACTACCTCATTTATTTGTGAGCAAATTCAGGTAATGTCTGTTAAAAAGCAAAATCCATTAGACTCTGGGTAGTTTTGGTACTCCAAAAGGCAACAGATGTGGGGACGGGGGAGGGGGAAGTCGATTTTGTCTTTTTAATATTCAAAGTGGGTCTGTTCTCACTGGCTAATTAAATCAGTAGAGTGCAAACAATAAAAGAAAAAATAAGTGTTGCCTTTCTTCCCTAGAACAACCTCCCTGATTCATCTCTACTTATTACAAGAACTTAATTTATTACCAGATTTTACAATATTCCCTCCCCAAATCATCATGAAATAAGATACATATTCCACAGCACCAGTTCCTATCAAAAATAATATGCTTGTCCTGTAGAATTTAAGATAAGATGGTTTTTCCAGTATTAAGAAAATGTGGGCTTAGAATGGGTTTGACATGAAGATACTGAAGAATCACACTTAAAAAGCAAAAGATTTAATAACAATATCAGATGTACAAATCAACAAGCAGAATGCTGGCTTAAATATATTTGTGGTTCTTTGGCAAAACCAATAGATTTGCACGGGTGTGCTGAATTACCTGAGAAGTAACAAAATGTGTTAATAATGTTAAACAGTCATCTTCCAAGAACTTAGACTCTTATGCTACTTTCTAGTCAGACAATTCTTTTTAGTGCATAAATACATGTAATATAAATTTTAAAAACTTATTTATGACATCAAAATGACAATGGTATATACAGATTTGGGTTTGGAAGTATTTTAAATACTACTACCAACTTTTAGCCTTTAGTTACTTACAATACACAGCACTATAATAAAAACAGGCTGCAGATACAGACCAGAACTCTACTGTTCTAGCACTGTACAAGAAGAGAGAAGGTGGTTTCATCCCCAACAACCTTACAGTAAAGGTGCACATCGTGAAGACAAGGTAGTATGAGCATCAGTAACCTCGTAATTTTACTAGCATAAAGCTCAGCAAAGGATCAGTATGTGCATGAAATAAGGCAGATTGCACACCCTGAGTCCTGGGTGCTATCTTTCCCCACACCGTCAAGTTAAACGAAAGTTTGGGCATCTTTGTCTATGTATTATGCTTAAGTGACAGCACTGTGGACACACCTGAAGATAAGGGACAAAAGAGGGATGCAGACCCTTTGCATCATAAGGGTGTATTCAGCAATAAGGTGGTGTTTGGCAGCAGAAGGCAACTATTTCAGCCCAGTTCCTGCCTAGTTTTTGAAAACATCAGAGCCAAGGAAATTGTTACAGGACATAATGCATGAGTTCACAGGCAACTCCCCTCAGATGCTCAGGATCATCGTGGAAGAAAACACGGACATGCTTATTTGAAGATGTAACAAGTGACAATCAAGACACTAGTACGGTACCGTGAGTTCCTGAGCATTTACAGCTGCAGGATTCTTTCTAAGCTTCATGCACTATTGGCCAAATTCTAAGTTTAATGGTAATTTCTCAGCAAAATACAACTTCATTGTAGTTAATGAACTATCCACAGCTGAAATGGTGATCTATTTAACCCCAGATTTGTGGCTGTACAGAGTTACACGATCATTGCCAAATGCTAACTATAACTTAGTTGAAGCTGCTGTTTAGCCATCATTTAAAACATACTCAGTATCAAAAAGTACTCTTCACCCTTCAAGCATTCTTTTGGTTCACCAAATTAGTGGTCTCAAACAAATAAAATATTTACTCTGTACTGCATCCAAAACCAGTGTTTCTTTATGTAATCTGAATGATAAGCAAAAACCAAAGCCATGGAGATAATAGCAGCAGGTCAGACTTAGCAAAATGATGCCTCAGCTTTTGCCACTTAGCAGTAAAATACATGCTATAAAGACACAAACAAAAATGAGCCCACTAACACCTAATTTAACTGTATCTTGAAAACACAGTATAGTAACCCAGCAAAGAGATTTCTATTGGTATTTGTATGAAAGGACATTTGTCAATACCCATTAACCTCTGGCTTTTACCTGTTAGTTTTCTAAAAGATGCTTGTGTTGCTTCACAAGCCACAAGGTGTCACAGCGGCTCAAGTGGTAGGATTCTTGTCAGTCTAGACACGCAGGTTGTGGCTTCAGGTTACATACCAGCGCTAACACCGCTCCCTACGAGGAAGTCTGTGCTACACTGCATCTTTAGAAGTGCAGCCCTTTGGATGCAACTATCAGTCAAGGTGCAACTCGGTTGCCTAAGGATGTTTTTTATACGGGCATTAAATAATCTTCACTGTCAGGGAAGAGAAGTACTTGGTGCGCTGGCATCTTGACCAATCTCTTTACTTTGCATTATTAACCCTGCCAGTGTTAGGAAGTACTGAAAAGAGTTTAGCTAATCATTCATATCAAATAAAAAATTTTATGAATTCCACTTCGCTCTATCAAGAGTTTCTAGGAATTAGTAACAATTTATTTGAATGCACTAATTATTCAAATTTATGACTTATCTTTTCTCATCCTTCATAACAAGCAATGTGCTCTAAACATGTAACATTCTGCTAAGACTATATATTTTTGTTGGTCATATATTGTGTGTTACTGTTTTGCATCCTTGACTGGAAGAGCACAGATGGAGCTAGAGCTTAAAATGCCAGGAAGCTTAGAAAATTTTTACCATTTTTCTAATGTAACTGCACACTAAGCAGCATTCCATTCCACAAAAAAATTATGCACATACATCATATTTACTGACTTGTAATTTTCCCATTGCAACCAGCCATTGTTATTAATTTGCTTTACATTCATACAGCAGTCAATCCTCACTGCAAAGCAATCAGAGATTCTTCTCTGGTGTATTTAATTTCTAAGTATCGTGGCTCTATCCGGGAGGTAAGCTCAAAACAGGAAACACTGCCTCTCAGCTTAGCCCGTATAAAATAAGTAAATTCTTTCAGTAATGGTTAATAAATTGAAATTTGCATTCTGAAATTATTTGTAAGAATAAAAACTCCACTGATCAAACATTCACAGAAAAGCATAAAGAGCACGAACACAGCCAAAGCAAATTCACTGCTAAACTCAAGTGAATTGTCACGGAAATTTTTCATGTAGTATTTGTTGCACTCAGGTAATGAACATTTACCCAGTGTGTTGGCTTTTCATGTCCCATTATTCATGCCAACACATTCATTAAAATGGGCCTATGCTATTTAACATAATCAGCAGTGTGCATAGGTGTGGCCTTCAAAGAGTTATTACCACAGTTTACAGGCATGCTGTTCATAAATACAAGCAGAACCCCAGTCACTGCAGAACACCAAGCTTCCCAAAAAACATATGGTAATTTTTGCTGTGTAAAATGGATAGATGCACTATATAATGCATAACTGCATCACATTATATCTGAACTTCTAATTGCTTAAAAAGATACTTCAAATCACATCAACAACATTATTACCTAATTACCCTAAGGGTTAACTGATATTCCAGTGATTAAGTCTAGGTAGAAGCGACAGAGCTATTGTATTGCCTTCATCCACTACAGCAAAAGGTATGATTGCAACTGCACATCTCAAGTCCATCAGAGATTCCGTCAAATTCTGCGAATGTTTTCAACATTGTGGTATGGAGAAAAAAGGCAGAGAAATGAGTGCCAAAAGGAAGGAGGTCCCTCTTGCGACATACTGAGCAACAAGAATTATTTTGATTTGCTCTAAAGGAACTATTATAAAGAAGTTCTTTTCCTTTCACATCATTGTGATGTAAGATGGAGTAACATGGTAACATTTTGGGTACTTAAACCAGCTACAAGAATTATGGAAGATGGTGAGTGGCATTAATCTGAAAAAGCAAGTTACTATTAGAATGTGGGGGAGTAAAACAGAGCTGTAGGCCTTCTCCACTGTCAAATGACCCATGCATGAGACTTTTGTAAACTGCAGGAATAAAACAGGAATGTTCTGGGTGTGAGGTATTTCATCTTCCCTTTTTCCATTGCTGTCCTGGTTGCAAACCTAGAGGCAAAGCAGGTGTCATGCCTGCTTTGCCCACCTCACCTTGAAGCATGTCTAGTCCACAGAAGATGGTTAGAAGTGCTGGTGCTGCTGACTGCCTTCCTAAGGGATGATGTATGCTGAAGGTGCTTCAGCATAGAAAGAAATAAAATTTAAAAGTTTCACTCTATTTACTTTCCTGTTTTCTGAGCATTTTTCTCTCTTCACGTAACTATTGTATTTAAAGATTTAGAATATTTCTTTTTTGTATAATGTAGTCATTAATATCTCAGAAATCTCTTTGTAACCTGCTCTAGGACAGATGGCAGCTATTTGTCTGATAAAACCTTCTGCTAATGGCTGAGGCAAAACTACGCAACTGGAACAAAAATCACAATAAGGTACATAAAATACTTCAAATGCACAATGTGCTCAAAGTCATAATTTTCTCAATTTACTACTTTAGAAAATAACGTAATAAAAATGTAGTTAGGAAAAAAACAAATGTTTGAAAGTCCAAAAGGAAAGTCAAAATAGTCCACTGCACATGTAATGTAAAACTACACATATTAATACTCAAATATGGTCAATTGTTTTTTCCAGGTATTTAGTTTTTCAAGAATAAGCAAATTGGATCTATGATTCAATCTATTTTTGAGTCTGCTTTAATCAGGGGGTTCCAAATATGATGACTTTTTTACACACATAATGTTTCTTTGTACTTTGAATGCAACAGGTAAGGTCATTCAGCCAGGCAATTCTTTTTGGATGTTATAGTATGCAGCTAGCTGTTGGGTAAAATGCATGGGATCTAGACAGATACTGAATCTGCTTTATGTGAGTAATCTGATGTCAAAACTATACTGAGATTAGATTTCTCCCTCCTCTTTTTAATACACATACAAATGATGCTGCTGCTCAGCTAACTAGGCTTGGCAAGCTTAGAACCAAGGAAGATGGATATCAACAGGTACTGCTGATCACGTATGACAGATTTACAGCAACCTTCCAGTTCATTAGGTGCTCCAAAGGATGCAAACTATTTGGTTTGCAGCTGGCCCAGCAGAAGATTTAAGCCCATTTAGAAACTTACATAAAGCTGTGGCTTTACTGCATGAGTTCTGAGTTTGCCATTCTGCTCTGGATAAGCACCTGAATGTGACTATTGACAAGAGAAAGACCTCGGGGAGAAGTTCTAGTGTGATACTTTTATTTTGGCTCTAGCTCAACCCAAAATCATTACAACCCAAACCATTCTATGAGTCTGTGATTCAAGTCTGTATGCTGAAAACGGGTACAGCCCCTGGCCAGAAGCTTCAACATGGGCATGCCTCCATGACAACACTGCAGAAACATCAAGGGGATGACAAGACAACCTAAGCCTCACGGAGAGGACAGCCTGTTGCTGTAAAATTTATGGCCTTTGCAAAGATTCTTCAGGACAAACAAGTCTCAAATCCTGAAGAGGTGATAGGTTTAGAAACACACTGAGTTCTGAAAAGGTCTCATTTTTCCAGAGCAGTTGGTTTTTCACTAACATTTTAAGGCATGCAAGTACTGGAGCTGTTTCCAGAGGCATCAGCTGTTCTCATACTGAGGTTCAAGTTCTGCAGATGCTCTAGCTGATTCCCTGTTACCTCAGAAGTACCAAGTGGACTACCCAGCCTAGACCAATAATTTACAGGTTTTAGTTTCATAGGGCATGGCTGTCAACCACAATGTGATAGAAATGTATGGTATTCTGACCATAAATTACCTTATCTCTGAAATTCTGACAATAACCAAACACAGAAAGAATGTACCAGGGAAAAGAAAGGTGCAGGCCTAGGGGGAAGATTTTAGCTAGGTGTTTGGCGATGTTTCTTTCACTACTAATTCCGTGTCATAAATAGGACCACTGAGAACTGGCCAACAGGTCCTGCCCTACCACAGTCTTTTTTGGAGACTAATCATCAGTCTCTTTGGGGCAACCTTGTTCATGCCACAATCACCCCTCTAAGGCATCAAGTAGCCCAGCAACAACTTCTGGAAAACAGTACCTGGGAAAAGTGGGGATCTATCCTGACCTGTTTACACAGCACAGTGCAGGAAAGAAGGCTCTTCTCGTGGAGGAAACAACTGAACAAAGAACCAGCATGGATGAAATGCGTGTTTATAGTAGATATGCAACTTCTGGCAAAGAGATGCAAAAAAAAAAATACCATTTGAAGCAAGAAGTCCAGCTAATAAATACTGCAAAGAGTTTAGCAATCTTATCCCTTTTTAAACAAAGAAAATGCATATACAAAACCCAAATTATTTTCTTTTTTATCTGATCTTGCAATCTTACTGCAGGCAAAACTCCAGCTTAAATAATAGCACAGGACTGGCTCCTTGTTATGATCTCTATTTTGTTCTTTCTCACTAACCAACAGCTTCTATTTTTGAGACTGGATCTGCATAGTAAATCTTGTTTACATCAGGGAAAGACAAAGTTTAGGGGTGTTTTTCTAAGTAGATTTATGGCTTAACAAGTAAAGAAAAAAAAAAGAAGAGCTGAAAAGGTTTCTTTATAGAAATTATCTAGTAAGTAAGCATCAGAGTAAGCAGGCGAGACCCATTATTACACTTTTGCAGTGACTCTTTCTCCACCCTCACCAGCCCCTACCCCCAAATGCAGCATGCATGCAGTTTCCCTTCTATTATATGGCTTTTTTGGGGGGAGGGTGGGCAGGAGCAGCAAGATATCCCTGATCGTAAGCTAAGGATCAACATGTAAAGGAAGTGGAGTCTTTTTTTTCTCCCCTGGCCTCATAAGAATTGTTAGTTTGCAACAATTTTAATTGAAAGCAGCTGCAACTGAATTTTTTTTAACGGATAGAAAACATGTATGAAATAAAAGAAAATCAGTAAAAAGAGCCTTGAATCCATTCTGAAGTCAGCGTCTGCCTAAAGGCATTCAAGGGTTTTCTTTTAACACTGACCTTTTAGTTTCAGCAAAGCATGGTTCATAAGTACTCTCAAAATACTTTACTCATGTTCCTAGAATTGCTAAGTATTAGTATATTTGTGGGTGAAATAATATTTCCTCAAAATTACTTTAAAACAGAAGTTTATGTGTTTTCCCCTCAACAAAACAAACTCATTGGACAAACTCAGACTTATGTACACAATATGAGAGATCTGTTTGCCATACTAAGTTGCTAGGCGAACAAATGTGATGTCACAACATAGATTTTTATGACTAAACTATTAAAAATGCATCAGGAAGAAGAAGACTATTTCATCAGATAGCAATGTGAGAAAGAAAATAAGAGACTTCCATTAAACTGCAGAAAATTTGTTTTGCTTTGATTTGCATTAAATATTTGGTTGCATATGAATGTCTGTGTAAGCTTCCAGTTCATTTAACAGCTTTTAAATAATCATAACACCCTCCTTTATTTTCCTTTTAATTTTCTTTATATATTTTTCCATCATGAAATCTTTGTTAAATTCACTATCCAGTTTAATAGGAGTTTAATATCATTTGATTAAGCTGATTGTCTTTAAAACAAATATGCTACTAATCAAGGTCTCTAGTCACCCTTAAAAACACTGCTCTCTTAGCCAGAGGGAAAGCTGTGTGTTGCATCCAATGGTGATGTAAAGCATAATCTCTTGTAGCGACAGAGACAGATACAGGTGAATTTAATGTATTGTGATACACAGAAGTTCTAACAATACAGGGGACTAAATAAACAAGTGAAAGGCTTGATACATTTCTTTGATTACTGACAATAAAGCAACGCCTCAAACTTTAAACTGTCAGCAACTTTAGGCGATCTATTCACAGCACTCTGTAATGTTACTGAATAATTATATACAAGATATAATCATCTTTTTTTTCTTCTAAGTGTAAGCAATTTCAAATGATTAAAAATTAGAACAGAAAAGGATTTACAACATCAAAGAGGAAAAGAGGTGCCTTCTTAAACATCAAGTTTTATGAAAAGCAGAGACATTTACTTATGTTGTGTATTGCTACCTAGAACTTCAGAAAGTGCTGATTGTGCCACAACAGGATTCCTTTCTTAAAATGCTAAACTAACACAGATATAAAAAAATTAAGATAAACCAAGTATGAGTGAATGGGAATTAAATCCTGAAAACCACACACAGAGCAAGGAAACAGCTGCATTTTGTTTAACTAGAAGTTAATCAACTATGAGAGAAGTAAGCAAGATTTATCTTTATATCTGCCAGAGATTATTAAACATTTAAATATTCATTTTACTTCTTTAAATAGGGATTGTTGATGCATTACAAAATGGCATTGGATGCTCCCAAAGTATTATTAAGAAAGCATGTACTAATTCAGAAAAAAGTATTACCACATTAGATTTCTTTGAGCAACTTTTAAGGAAGGTACAGTTTTCCTGCAGACTGTTTAGTAACTCAGACTCCCTAATTTACTTTAGATCACATAAGAATTAGCTAGGTGGTGGACTTTTGCCAGTACTTACATCATAAAACCACCCCCTGCCTGGGTGTGATTGGAATTCTTTGCCTAAGACTGACCCTGAATTTAAAAAGGCAGTTGTAGGTTCTGTCTGAGGAGCCCATAAAGTTATAAGAAGTTTGAAGAGCAAAAGTTTGCACATCTAGCACAAGCTAAAGCTGCTAATTCTTTACTTTCATGACTTCCATTTCTTCCTAAAGAAAACAAGAACAACAAAGATAGCTATGCTGCATCTAAATGACCTTTCTTTATCACTCTGTACTTTGTCTGCTTAATACACCGAGCACATCCTTCACACTGACTGTTATTCCCTTCCACCCAATGCTGACAGCAACTGGAGTGGAAGCAGTGAATTTCTCAGGAAGGGTCCCCAAGCCCTGAGCCCTTTTGAGAACACTTCTACCTCCTCCAACCATCGACCCTGCTGCTGGGAGAGCAGGAGTAGGAATGGCCTGTGGTGGATTCCCCAGTGGTGCTTCTACCAGCTCATTGCCTTTTTTTTTTTTTTTTTTTTTTTTTTTTATATTTTTTCCCC